>JABUQX010002204.1:0-2500 GCA_015478945.1 Trachelipus rathkii | reverse complement strand
AGTTATAGTTACTACAAACGGTGTATCACCCATATACACGGGATGTTTTAAAGTACAGTGAAATGTGTATGGAAGTATAAGGTCTGCAGAATTTATTTAATTTATTAAGGAGGATGGAATATGTTAGGTGGGTGTCTGGCCGCCGCGCAATAACGAAACCTCGCACACACTGAGAACTCGTCGAACCCTCCGGGAATGATATACACAGTTTTTATGGCTTTCTGTGAAATGCACATGTAAAAATGAGGTGGGCGTCTCTCCTCTTGACCATTTCTTTTTATACGGTTGTTCGTTTCGACGTAATGCTAACCCGATAAACAAACTGCCCCTGTATAGGACGCTATCAATCGCTTGCGTTACATAAACTACAGTTACATGTACCAGCTTTCGTCAAACGCGTCAATGATACCAACAATATTTTTAAACGTGAATGTGAAAAAGAGGTTGAAGAAAACAATGGTATGCAAGACAGCTCATAATATCGATACATGTAATGTTATAACGTTACGTTTTTAATAGTATCATAACAAATTTACAACCATGAATCTTATCCACAGCATGCCAAAAGGGAGAAGAACGTCAGGTCGTTTCAAACTTGTACATACAGTTATTTACATGTTGTTATGCACGAAGCACGCACATCTATCCACAGACGCCGAATAACATCGCTACAGGCCAGCTCCTGGCGCTAAGTCTCTAATTGCATGCCAATGACCAGTGTACTGCCGCGTTGATCCTACCTTACTATTCGTTGGGTTAGATTTGACACGGAGACGAGAATTCATCCGGGACGAGCGTTTACCCTCCGATCATTGAATACGAACCATGCGTCCATCGGTATCGTTTGAGTTACCCCATCTATGAATGCTCCTGCGTCCCCGAGTGGTAGATTTAAGTTCGAGAGACTGAAACGCGCAGACCATGCCGAACACTATGCACCAGATCACTTCCGATCCAGTCTTCCGAAGGTTTCCTGTGCGAGTAAAAGGTCTCATCCCCACTATCACGGCTCCGAACATTAAATGCTGATTAGCACAACATCAATGTTGTATATAATTTCTTCGCGTGTCTCTTAAAAGCGTATAATACCACTCAGGAGGTAGTCAACGGGACGGTCTGAAGGATCGAGATACACAGGCTGTCCTGTCATATTTCCCTC
The DNA here is from genome assembly GCA_015478945.1 of Trachelipus rathkii. Taxonomy (NCBI): domain Eukaryota; kingdom Metazoa; phylum Arthropoda; class Malacostraca; order Isopoda; family Trachelipodidae; genus Trachelipus; species Trachelipus rathkii. The sequence continues at coordinate 1,341 of JABUQX010002204.1, read as the reverse complement.
GCAGATAAGTAGGCTCCGAATAATCCTAACTATTGAGTATACTTTACCCACACCAATAACTGTTGACTGTAGTACTGAGATCTGGTATGATGGTTAGTGATGTTATATACTAAGTAAGGGTTTGTTTTACCGCCAATGTCTGAAGTTTTCCACTGTTATACATAACCGGTTATATGGTAAATTCAGCCCAGAATCATTAGTCCGATAAGAATATTTTTCCAATAAAGTTTACTCCGTTGTACATATCCATTAGACAGTGACTTTCATACTGACAGGCAGGAATCCCAGCCGCGTTGTTTGTCTCCACGATTAAGCAAACCATGCACAAATATTGTGTGTAGGCCTATAAATGTGATATCATGTTGTAATCAATCACCAAATTCCGTCGTATAGATTTCCTTCGATACTTCCCAAGACCAAAAACTAGCCTGCCGTAATGTTAAGGACGTTTGGATTTTCCATGTTGTGATAGTAGAATGTCCCAGTATCGAACGCTCGTATGATACGAAGACATATCGATCCCCTCCCTCATATATGTAATGATTAAGTCAGGGGGAGTTGAACTATCGACCTGTACCTTGAAACGCGTCTGTAAATATACTGACTCCTATAGACCCTTCCTCAAAGTAGAGCTCGCACGCTGCGTCCAGATCGTTCTCGCGATAGGACGTGGTACCCTACCACACACTTCTGCAGCCAATTACTGCGATGCTATTCCGGTGTTATTGCTTACTGACTACAATCCTCCACATGTTCATGTTCTTGGTGAATACTGGTCACGTGGCGATGTCCAAATCGTATGGTTCTGACTAACAAACCACTCTGAAGTTTAATACCGTTTGCACTAACACTCTTATTACGCCATAATTTGTAGGTAACTGACATAACCTCCTATGATAGTTGTTGTTGGTTGTGTACATTCACATTGCCGTATTTATTAGGCTACATATCAAAGTAATCTAAAGGGTATGCATAAGGTATTTTAATTTAATTCCCTTGTTAGCTGTATTGATATTTTTAAATACTATTGGATATACCTATTGTATTTAACTTAATTATTTCATATTGACACGTTTCGGCCTTTGTAGGCACATGATGTCTACGGAGGACGTCTAATTGTTTATGGGTACAATGCGTGGAAACGAACAAGCCTTATCAAAATAATGTCGAGATTTAAGAGAGCCCTCCTCATTTTTTTTATGTGCATTTCACAGAAACCATAAAAAATATATCAACCCATTCGACATTCTCATGTTTGTGGGCGAGGTTTTCATATTGCGCGTGCCAGACACCAACGTAACATATTCCATCCTCCTTAATGAATTTTTTTTTTTTTTTTTT
>JABUQX010002203.1:20000-27500 GCA_015478945.1 Trachelipus rathkii | reverse complement strand
ATGGCGGTATAAGTATTTCTATAACGGCAGTATATATATATATATAGTAACCAAATGTCCCAAATGGTTTTGAGATTTATAGAGTACGAATAGATTGTTGCGAATAAATGTCAAAAGTACTCATTTTGGGATTTATTGTTTTTTGGGGTATATCACTAACGGTCGGCAACTCCGGCCCTGATGACAGGAGTCAGTCTCGGCCTTAGGTGGACTTTTTGCTGGGGACTGAACTTTCTCCCTCCATGTCCCTGAACCCCGTTTGGTTCAGCGTGCTGCAGGGGTTCCTTCCGACCATCCTCTGGGGTATGAAATCCTCCGTCCCCTATTTGCCTGAGCCCCTAAAAGGGTAAACACCTCACTTAGGCCTGACTCACTTGCCTAGTGATGGTGATTTTTTGATTTTTTTGTGGTTCATCAGCATTTTACTTTTTCTTTTTTCTATTTTTTCAGATTCGTAATGTCACGCGATATATAATTTGTAACTTGCAAAATATATTTCTGCGTGACGATACGAACCAAAAACTGCGCGCCATCAAAAATCAAAGCATCTTACAAATTTATTTTTAAAAACCAAAAACGTACCAAAATTATCCCATTTAAAAGTATCCTCAAACTTTACTGGATCCACTGTGCCGAAATGCAAATTAAGCCATATATATATATATATATATATATATATATATATATATATAAAGAGCATATATATATATATATATATATATATATATATATATATATATATATATATATATAGGCATATAAAGCATATAGTTGACTTCACAAGTTTGGAAATTCTTGTACGGCTTCAAAAAATTCAAAATGTTGATCTCTTTTGTATAGTTTTTTTATAATGAATTTGCTAAATAGCCGACTAGATGTTCTCTTTTCCTTCCTCTCTTAGGAATTAGTGACTTAACCTAAAAAATAGCAAGCCAGGAATTTTTTTCAGTAGCAGAAAAATGCGATTTGCATCCTTTACAATAAAAGTTATATTTCTGCCCTTGTTTAGTTAACTCACATCGAATATCACAGTGTATACATGTTTTTGTTTCTACGATTAACTTGTTATATTGCAGAAAAGCCAATAAAGTACTTTCGTCACCAATTAATTCATTTATAGACAAAATTGACATTATAAGTCATTTATACACGCACTTTTATAGACATGTTAACATAAAGACGATACCTTCAAACTAAATCTAATATCATTTAGCATAGTTTATTTATTAAACTGCCATGTTGCTAGTTTCATATATATATTCCCATATATTGCCAGATTTTCAAACACTGCGAACATACTAATATATGTTATACATATATTTATACAAACATATATATATATATATATATATATATATATATATATATATATATATATATATATATATATATATATATATCCACATATACTTAACATACGCAGTGTTACGTCGGAGATACGTCAGTTACGCAAACCCACGTCACAGTATGACGTCACGCATTCATTTCAGCTATACGTACATACGAACGAAGCTCCGTTTAAATATATATAAATGCCCTTTTTTTGAAAGGAAACCTCTGCTTATATATTCAAGAGTTTACAAAAATAAATACTTAGAGACATGAGATAATAAAAGCAAGATATAGTGAATATATACATATATATAAGAGTTTATATATATATGAGAGAGTTATATATATATATATATATATATATATATATATATATATATATATATATATATATATATATATATATATATATATATATATATCCTTAAAGTTTCATGGTTCAGATAAATGTTTTTTTTTTATTTATTTTTTCATATATTGTTATATGATACTAACAAATAAATTTTATTGTGAATAAACAGGATCAAAATAATGAATAAAAAGGTAATTATTTAATATCGTACTTTTTAAGAATCTTTATTGCTTGGAAGCGCCTGAGACAGTGGCGTTCTGTGATATTTGAGGTGAAAAATCTTGCCACAAGAGAAGCAGTGTTGAGCAAAGTTGACAATATAGAAATTGAATTCACGCATCGTCGATCATATTAGTTAGGTTACTTTATTGCATCATCGATCAACATAGGTTAGGTTGCATTTTCCTGCCCTGTAAGCATATATATGTTTTGTTAAGTGTATACAATAAAATTTATATATGAAAGCAAAACCAATGCGGAACTGTATTTTACCCAAAAACATTATTTTTAACCCTACCTTAAATTCTTTCACGGTAACACTAAAGCCGTTTTCTTTCTCAGGCAAATCAAAGGTTTTGCTTACTTTATCAATTAATTTTTAATAGTTTCATATTTCGTATCTTTCTTGTTCACATCTTAATTGAATGCATGTACTAGTATAATTACTAACATATGAAAAATTAAAAAAAAATTTTTTTTTATCTGTCCTCCCGTGTTTCGACAGCAGTGTTATAAGTGTATATATATATATATATATATATATATATATATATATAGTATATATATATATATATATATATATATATATATATATATATATAGTATATATATATATATATAAACAGAGTAAGTTTAAAGCAGCCAAAGAAATAATCACCAATATGTGTTGCAAGAGGTCCCAAAGCTTCTTACATGCTCAAACACCGCCCTAAGAAATACCTAAGTTCTGTAAACAAAATCTTACATAGTAAATTTCCAATAAGCCACATATCTTCTCAATCGCCTCTGTGTTTAAGTTTCAAAGTTCTATAAACTCCCTCCAAGGTCGAGACTCTATTTTTAATTCTTGTTGCAATGTTCGTTCCTGAACGTTTTTTTGGCTATGCATTCCTTTGATGATTAAGAGCCCAGCGAGAGGCATCCAGGCTTTTTCCCTGCATTGGGAGCGTCATTAGCTCTGCTACTATCGAATAGTAAGGTTGGGGTTCTGAAAGTGGCTACGCAAGGTAAGAGTGAAACGGGGTGTGTGAAGTGTGATTCGAAGCAGAGGATATACTTTCCCCAGTATTAATATTCCCCAAGCCTAAGTATATATATTAATATACCTATATATATACTGTGATATATATATATATATAGTATATATATATATATATATATATATATATATATATATATATATATATATATATATATATATATATATATATATATATATATATATATATATATATATATATATATATATGACTGTGTATATACTCTATTCATAATTTTAAGTATTTTTATTACAATGTATATTTCTTTTTTCGTAAAATACAGGTAAAAATAGTAAAGAATACTAGAGTATTCCACCGTGTATGAGTTTTCTCGACAGTCTTTAAAAAAGAGGAGTCGGAGGTAATTAAAACATTTAGTAATTAAAACCTTTAATAATTCTCTTATTTTCAGCGGTGGTATAAATTTCGATGTTCAATTAAGTGTTGTTCATTTTATTGTATGATTATTTTATTTGAAATATTTCAATATATTTTCGCTCATGGTGCCAGAATTTGTAATTAAATATAAAAGTGATTGTTAATGTATAACTAATGTTGTTCATGAATATATATTTTTACTGGAAATTCTCCGTATATTTTTCGCTCATGGTGCCATAATTTTGTAATTAAAAATAAATGATTTTTAATGAGCATGCATATACTATAATTACTTTATTTTGATGAGCATGATAATTTTATATAATTAATAATATGTATTCATTATTATTTATAAATGCTAAATTTGGATCATGTAATTATCAATAATTATTGACCCTTAGGTTGTTTTGATGGGCCTAGTCTGCTGTGACTAGGTTGTTTTATGGGCTTTTGTTTGTCAAGTGTGAGGGGCTAAAACACCCCTATGAATAAAGAGTGGAGACAACATGGTTTTTACTCATTAACCCAAATCAATTGTGTCGACGAGTGGTCGCAGCAAGCACAATCCCACATCTGTCGACGCCTTGACAGGATGAATCCGGACGGATCGGATACTTGGAACTTCAGGGAAACAGTCAGATAAACAGCGTTGCAAACAGCCATCCAAACAAAGCCCATACAACCTCCACTCCACCGAGAAAGAGAAACTCTACACCGCATATTTAGCCAGGAGGCTCATAGTAAGAATTTTAATTAAAATTTACAGTAATTTTCTTAAAATTTTAAGGGAAAAGTTTCCCAATCTCCCAGAGCCAATCGACGCAGAAGCAGGCGTCACGAGAAGGAAGTCTCTCTCGTAGAAGCAAGCAGCCAAGCAGAGAGGAAAACCTCTCTAAAAAACTCAACAGCTCAGAGAGGAAGTTCTGAGTCAAGTCGGAGAAAAGTTCTCCACAATAGCAAAGAAATTACCCCTTCCCCTAACCCCCAGAAAAAAAAATTAAATATAAAAATACAAGGTTGCAACCACTAATTATAATTATAATATTATTATTATTATTATTTAGTAATTATGAATATTTTTGCATGCAAACATTTATATAAAATTAGTTTGTTTTATATTAAGTGGTGAAAAATATTTGTAGTTTTAAGTGGTTGATTATTTTTTATTTTTTGTTTTTTCTTTTTATTATTTTTCGTGGATGGTTATTCAAAGGTATAATTTTAGAGGTTATTTTTATATCTTTATATATTTCGTAAGCGTGCCATATTTTTATGAGTAATAAAAATAAGCGTATTTTAGGAAATGTGCTAATTTCCAATTTTGATTACAACTCGTAAAATCATTATTGGCTTTCCCAAAACTTTCTTTATTTTACCTTCCTTCTAACATCTCTTTTTCTCAAACTAACATTCAGTAAACTGTAGCAAGATACTAATATTCCACTAATATATATATTATATATATATTATATATATATATTATAATAATATATATATATATATATATATATATATATATATATATATATATATATATATATATATATATATATATATATATATATATATGAATATATACGAATATATTTAAGTAGAAAAGAGAGGAAAAGAGAGAGGGAAAGAGAGCTTAGCAAGAAGAGAGAGAGAGAGAGGGAAAGAGAGTTTAGCAAGAAGAGAGAAAAATACGCAGACAGCTTGGCACCAAACCAATTGCACAATATACGCGCGCCACCCGCTCACATACACTGAGTGCAGGCAACGCTGCCAAGGTCAAGCGTTACGAAAGGGGAATAAGGATAGAAACGAAAAAATTATATATATATATATATATATATATATATATATATATATATATATATATATATATATATATATATATAAATATATATCAACAGAGATATATTAAGGGAGACTAAAGTGTCTTTCGTTCTTTTTCGTAAGCCAGCCAGTATATATATATATATAGACGAGATATATATATATATACAGTAGAGAGTTTATTAGTTTTGGGAAGATGACAGTTTAGAGAGAGCGTAATAATAATTAAAACAGTGGTTTTTGTTGGTGGAGTTTTAACGTGACGAACCCATCAGCTAAGCAAGGTACAGAACCTACCACGACTCACCGAAAGTCCCGTACAAACTGGAGCGGCGAGGGAAATTATTACGCTAGCCAGCTAAATAAGTCATATGAGAGAGCCCAGTAAAGGCCCATGCTCCCCAACAAGGGTTAAGGAACCCGGTAGCAGATGGTTGTCCCACAGGAGCAGTCCGGTGGAAGCAGTATACAGAAGATTGCCGCAGCAGTGCAACCTAGTTTGTATAGTAAGGACGACCCGCAGGGAGTCGCCCCCACAAAATATAGTTTTAGTTACGGTAACGATCCACAGGGATCCACCACAGATTTAGAGGTAAATCTGAAAGTAGAAGGAGGGCTCTGGCAGGTGAAAGTACCAGTGCAGTCCAGAACCCCATTATATAGGCAACAGTGCTTAAAAGAAGCACCAAAGGTAGTTAGAGAATAAGATAGTTTTAGGAGGTGAAAAGGAAGGTAAAGAAGTCGAGATGACCCGTAGAAGGAGGCAGCAAGAAGCGGTAAGAGAGGAAGCAACTGAACGTTGTGGGAACGGCAGAAATACTCCTCTGGTGGAGAACCAGAGAGTTGAGGAAATGTCCAAGTACCCCTCTCCACTAAATCCGATTGGCCCAGCCAACTTGAGCCTAAACCCTTCACCCACTTCCTCCTTAGAGCCTAATTTTCAAGCAAGAAAGGAGGGTCAAGAGACTCTCTCGAACGAAAGAAAAGACCCAACAGGGCAAGGTAGAAAAAATGAATATGTTCTACGAGGAACAGCGCGTTCATTTCAAAGTTTAGTTATAGAGGTGATCCACAGGGAATCACCCCCGTGTTACAGAAAACAAGAGTTTTGTAACCAAAGAACAAAGAAATCCTCATACAAACAGAGATATGAGGAAGAAGAAGAAGAAGAAGATGAAGAAGCAGTAATCTTCGAAAGACAGTTTTCCGGCCAAAGACGAACCTTTGAGTGAAAGGAGTCTGGCCAAACAAATGTCCGACTTAATTAGTAAATAAGTCGAAGAAGGTTCCCCGACTGGCGTTAAGTACCAGTGCGTCCGGAATCTTGCTAGATAAACAACAGTGTTTAAGTTTAAGGGTACCTAAGCGACAGTGCCTAGGGTATATAAGCCACGGTGCTTAAGAATATATAGGTGACAAAACCTACAGCCTAGAAAATCTGCGTGGAAAGCCACAAAGATATTAACAATAAAGTTTGTTAGCTAAGCAACAGTGCTTAAGTTTAAGAGCTAGGTAACGATACCTAGAATAGATAAGCCAAGGCGCTTAAGAATTTATAGGAGATAAACAATAAAGTTTGTTTATTTTGAGCCAATTTAGTTGACCCGTTGCCAGCTAATCATTTTTCGTTTTCAACCTATCAGGAAAAAGGAAAATGACCGTTTGGAATAGTCTAGGTAAAACTACCTAGGTGACAGTACCTAGGGAAAAAGGGCAATAGTGCTTCCAAGCTAGAGAGCACTACAAACCCATCGTCTTAGTGACGCTTATCCAGTAGATAAGAAAGAGATAGCTAGAAATATATATATATGTATATATATATATATATATATATATATATATATATATATATATATATATATATATATATATATATATATATATATATATATATATATTATATTTATTATACATATGTTATATATATATATGATATACATGAGTATATAGGAATATAATAGATTTAATTCATGGGTTGGGTAAATGTTATTATCTATAAAGACTAAAGTTGGTTTATCCCCGTAAGGTGATAAAAAATACCACACTCAAAAGGTTAGGTTCTTTTAAGAGATGTTACCAATTGGGTGAAAATCCCCGGTATTACCCCTTCGAAGCTCTTTAACCGAGTTGTCTTAAGATTTTAGGCGGTAAGCCATAATGTTTACCATGATTTTTATCTATTAAAGAAGTTTTCTTTTTAAATAAGAAGTTTAAAATAAGTTGAGATAGTTTTCCGAAAGAAAGATTAAAAAGATATAAAGATATCTTTTGTAGCAGCCGAAAGAAAGATTAAAAAGATATAAAGATATCTTTTGTAGCAGTGATTTTAACATCCAGACGGATGTATTCCATGACAATAAT
>JABUQX010002203.1:7500-15000 GCA_015478945.1 Trachelipus rathkii | reverse complement strand
ATTTACTTTTTGAACTTCCTCATTTAAGAAAGAGATCTTTCAAATTTAAGAAATATCTTTATTAATAAATAATAATAATAATAATAATAATAATAATAATAATAATAATAATAATAATAATAATAATAATAATAATAATAATAATAATAATAATAATAATAATAATAAATAATAATATTATTATTATTATTATTATTATTATTATTATTATTATTATTATTATTATTATTATTATATTATTATTATTATATTTTTATTTATTATTATTATTATATTATTATTATTATTATTATTAAAAATAAGGACAGAGAAACTGCTTATTATAGGAAACCATATGTCATGATATAAAAAAACTGGTAAGCGATTTAGTGTTTTGCAAGTTCCTGTAGGTGGACTATGAAACAAATGAATATCAACCCCCCCCCCTTTCGTATTGAAGTGAAAACAAGGGAAAATTAGCAGACAACTAACTAATTTTCATTTAGGAGTTAAAGGACGACAGAATTATCACTCAGCAGACAACTAATTCCATTTATCTTTGTGAAAGGGCTGTCCGCCCCTTCTTCATTAGGACTCCAAACCCGCTACTAAACTTTTGTCATCAATTTTCAAAGTCTTTTCATTATGTTTGATTTACATAGATTTGTTTTTACCTTCTCTTCAATGTTGTTTAAATAGGCGTGAGTTAACACTATATATATATATTATATATAAATATATATTATATATATTATATAATATATTATATATATATATATATTATATATATATATATATTTATTAATATATATATATATATTATAAAATTTATATCATATATAATATATAATATATACTATATATATATATATTACTATAGTATAAATATATATTATATATATATATATGTATATAATATATATATATTATATATTATATTATATATATATATTATATATACTTATATAAAAAAGATGCTACTCCCAATGTATATATATATAATGTATATAAATATATATATATATATATATATATAATATATATATAATATATATTATATATATTATAATAGTTTTTAATATATATATATAAAGATGCTTTATTCATTGGGCAAAGCCCATATATGTATAATATATATATACTAATATATATATATTAATATATAATATAATGATATATTATATAATATAATATATATATATATATAATATATATATAAAAGATGCTTACTACCCACGGGGGGCAAATTCCATTATATATATATATGTATAGTAGTGCAATTTATATTATATTATATATACTATATTATTATATAATATATATATTATCATAATATAATATATATATTATATATATATGTATCAAAAAGATGCTACACCGCTCACGGGCAAAAGCCCTATTCAAGGAGGGGTGCATAATTATAATGAAAAAATAAATGCTCTAGTGTCTCCAGAGGCCGAGCTGTATAAAGTGTAAGATGCAAGTTTGAAGTAAGGGAGATTAAATTCCAGTGGTAAAGAGCACAAATTGATAAAAGAAAATTCTCCCCATTTGTGTTCCATCTCCCCCCCCTTAAAAAAAAGAAAAGGGATGTGATCTTTGGAAAGAAGGAGGCACTATAATGAAAAGAGTAAGATGTTCTCAAAATCCAGGTGCGTCTCGAAAGAGATAAGAGGTGACTCGTACAGCTTTGCATTGATGCATCTATAGAAAAAAAAAAAAATAACCCGATATAGCCGCTCTTTTCCATCTCTATTATAGGATCAAGAGTAGAACAAGGTAGAAGAGAAGAGTTTATAGACTTTAGCTTGGAATAGATCGACCCTGATATGAATCTAAATAAGTGGAATGAAAATCACCTCCTCCCGATGCATTAAGAACTCTCTCTCTCTCTGTGATTGAGTTCGTAAAAAAAAAGACGGTGATTAATGTCTGATTTGAAGTACATGTCAGCTTCTATTTGAAAGATTGTCCTGGACGGATTTGGAAACCATTTTTTAATGAGGTTTCCAAGATCATATTTGAAGAACAACACAAATTTCAAGTAATTTATCTAAGGATGGTAAGATGGAACCGGTTTCAAACTGGTAAGGAGTTAAAAACCGGTCGGTGACCGGTTTATTTAAACTGGTATAAGCCTGTTGTAATATGATTAAACATGAAGAGAAAACCGCAATGCGATACTCTTATGGAGCAAGCAGAAACTTGGTAGTTAAAAATCTTCTAACTTAATCACTGGCTATAAGTAAAATATAATATAACGTCGATATATAAGGTTGGAAGGGTTCTTGAAAAGTAGGACTTGAGAAGTTTAGCTTTTTTAAGAGATAAGAATTCACCGAAGATTGAGGCAGACTCCACAATGGAAATCTCTATCCAAAATCAAACAATCTATAATATATTAAAATGATGCTAAAGTTAATTTAGATTGCAATGAGGTATATATATTGAATTATTAGAAAAATGAATTATCATGCTTCAACATTCGAGGTATGTGAAAGAATATTACACAAAGTGGTTTACATTTAAAATAATGGGGTTCCTAAAATAATATATATAATATAATATATATTTATATAATATACTATATATAAAATATATATATATATATATATAATATTAATATTATATAATATATATATATTATAATATATATATAATATATCAGTGGCTCTGCGCTCGTGGTTAAATTCGTGAGTTAGGCAAATCAATTATATATATATATATATTATATATTATATAAAATATATATATATATTATATATATATATATATATATATATATATAATATATATATATATATATATATATATATATATATATTATCTTCACATTTATTTATAAAGAAGATCAATTTTCCTTTCTTGTTAATCTCATCCATTATATAATTTTAATATTATATTATATTATATATATATATAATATGTAATATATATATAAATTAATTATTATATATATATATATATTATATTATATATAATATATATCTATATAATTTATAATATATATATATCTATATATTATATAATATTTTATTATATATATTATATATATATTATATATATATATATATATAGATATATATAATAATATATATATAATATATATATTATATATATTATATAGATATATAGTAGCGACAATGTAAGAGAATGAATAGATTCATATACGAATCATTCGCTGTATTGCACATTTTCTAACATTTGGGAATTTCAATTACGCTTACCAACATGCGGAAAAATAAGAATTTTATTTATGAAGACTTAAATCGAATACCGATATCCAAATATTTTCCCGTATTTACAAATACAAGTGTTCAATTTATTAAAAAACACCACAATGCGAAAGTTTAATAAAATAAATATGAAAAGCTTTATTATTATCAAATAGAACTCCACACACAATCTTTATTATTAATAACCTGAAAAATATAGCAACTGATCTGAGTCAGAGGCAACCTATATTCGTCGCCGAGAAAGATATGCGGACGCGTTTTTTCTCCGATCTCAGAGATTGAAGGTTCAATAATATATAAATGTTTGTTAATAAGATAATTAAGTAAATCTGTATTGATTTGCAATTATGTCACAAAGTTTATTAAAGGTATTATGTTGATTCCTTTTATAATAAAAAATTATAATATCATATTATTTCTTGCTAATGCAATTTAAATGGGGGGATTAATTTTTAAAAAAAATGACCTTGATACTGACTCGGTCAGGCACATCCAAAGTTGCCCTTGCCCATCGAGAATAAGGAACTATTTTTTTGACTCCGAGAATTAAACAATTGCCACCACGATCCTACTATTAAAAAAGAATCGAGTTAGAAATCTGCATTGCCGGCCTCTTAAATTTTAGACTTCGAACGACTCAATAATTATGTATCCTATATATATATATTATATTATTATATAATATATATTATATATATATATATATATATATATATTATATATATATATATTATATATATATATATAATATATATATATATATGCTGGACTTTTTAATATTTTTTGGGCTCACTAAGGCAAGTAAGGCGTTTGCTTACTCTGCCTAACCCCCAAAAACCCCGCCACTATATATATATATATATATATATATATTATATATATATATATAATATATTATATATATTTAATATTATATATATATTATTTATCATATATATTATATTATAATAATTATTAAAGCTAAATATATCATATATATATATGTATATATATAACAGGTAACCAAACCAACAAACTTAACTTAACCTAACCTAACCTAACCTAACCCTAACGGAAAAAATTTCTTGATGTCGTGGCTCGACCATTTTCCCTTCGACCATTTATGTTAGTTCCCAGAAAAAACACGCTGAGAAGGTTGGAAAAAGAATTTAAAGATGAAAGAAGAGAACTCCTTGATGAACACAAATATTAACAGGGAAATGAAGAAGTTAGCATCAAAAGCCAAATGCCGATATGGAACGATTTTTAAATAAAGCTGGATATGAGTTAGCCAAAGTGAAGGGAGGGGGGGACCCCAAAGGAAGGAGCTTAAAAGAGCAACTGACCACAAGTCATAAACTGCCCCAAAACTTGGAAATATCAAGTAAACATTTGATACAAGAGTACAAGGATTCCTTACGGTTCTAAGGCAGAAGATTGTAAATTGGTAAGGTTCAAGAAAAAAACAATTGTAACTAGTGAAACTCTAGCTTTTCGAAGCCATACTTGAAGATCGAAAAGAAAGAAATTGGACTCTAGAAGATCCAAGGGAAAAAACGAGAGTTAGGACCAAATTTCAAAGATCTTAAGGTTGAATTGCAGTTAGAGCTTAGGAGAAAAATGATTTTTAGAAGAATTTCCCGAACAGCTAACTTTTCCTTCAGGACAGGTGGACAATATTTGAGGAAAAGGCACAGACAGTAGATCATGAACGATCCTGTGATTTTTTCCAATTCAAATGCACATTTCTTTTAGAGCCGATATGGGATTAATATTCAAGGCAATTGTCATCCTTAGTGTTTATAGATGTTAAAAAATCAATTCATCGATCAGATTGTAACTCAGATTAAAACGTGAACTCCTAAGCAGGAGGAGGAGGAGGAGGAGAGGAGGGAGAGGAGAGGAGGAGGAGGGAGTGAGGAGAGGAGGATTTTTCCCCAGATCGTCCAGGATTGAATTAAGATTGTAAAGAACCGCAAACTAAAGAGGACTAGCATTTTACTCAGCAGGAGAGCATTTTAGCGGTAGAACCACCATAACAAATTATGAGAGAAAGTTGATTTATAAAAAAGTTTATGCATGAGATTTTTTTTGGCCAAGATATTTGAAATTTTTGTCAGTATAGCAGAACCAAGAATGTCAGCCACACTTCTCATTTGCCGGTGAAAAGTTATGGACCATAAGTCAGATGCAATAATATTTCTGCACCAACGTTCTTGCTGAATAAAATATTACAGGGAGTATAGTGATAGGATTACAAGTTTTTCCATATCAGACCAGAAATGTTTCTATGTCAAAATAGAACGAGAGAAAAGAGACGAGAGAGAGAGAGAGAGAGAGGAAGGAGAGAGAGAGAGAGAGAGGGACATGCTCAGAGGACAGAGAGAGAGAGGAGAGAGAGAGAGAAGAGATAAGGAGAGAGAGAGAGAAGAGAGATCCTTCCAAAAAAGATCACGTAAAAAAGAAAAACTAGAGAGAGAGAGAGAGAGAGAGAGAGAGAGAGAGAGAGAGAGAGAGAGAGAGAGAGAGAGAGACGGTGCTATGAGAGAGAGAGAACAGGTCGGTATTATGAGAGAGAACATGCGAGCTGGATACTATGAGAGAGAGAGAGTGAGAGAGAGAGAGAGAGAGAGAGAGAGAGAGAGAGAGAGAGAGAGAGAGAGAGAGAGAGAGAGAGAGAGAGAGAGAGAGAGACGAGAGAGAGAGAGAGAGACAACGAGAGAGAGAGAGAAGGACTTTAGGATTGAAAAGCTATTTGAAAAAATCGAAATGAACTTACTTTGCCTATCAGCGATTATTTGTTCGCCACTCTTTCGAAAGGCACCTGGCTTTCTTCAGAGTCAAAAATAGTTCACTCCAGGGATAATGGTTTAAATAGAATGACCGCCAAGAGCTCCAAACTAGCTCCTATTAAATGCAGATATGCTTTAGTTGGATAGATAAATGGGAGAGAGAACATTAAAATTACGAGCTCTAAAGATTGTGACAAAGTACGAAGAGAAGTTGAGGAATGGTATTTTAATATGTGTATTTTGTTGTATTTTGTGCCAATTTCTTTTACTTGAACAGTTGGAAACCACAGTCAGAAGCAATTAAAAGAATTGATTAGATTCGTCTAGATGCGTATAGGTTTTCTTATCAATTGATCCAGAAATGGTTAACAAAGATAAAATTGACAAATCACTCAATATTGTCTGTATTGGCCTTCATCTAAATAGCGGACCTCAGCAATTTGGCTAGAGACTACCTTCTCAAGGTAATAATCTTGAGAAGTGGATGGAATAATATATAAAAATTTACAGGAAAATTTCTTCCATTAAAGCAGAGTTCCCAAACTTTTTTGTCCGTAGACCACTTCGATGTTTTTCGGTTTTTGGGTAGACCCCCTGCTTACCTGATATTGATTTTTTGCTAAAACTTATATATATATATATATATATATATATATATATATATATATATATATATATATATATATAATATATATATATATATATAAATATATTATAATATATATATATATATATATATATATATATATATACTATATATATATATATATATATATATATATTATACTATAATATATATATATTATATATATATAGCAAAGTTATAACATGACTAATGCGAAATATTCCTCTGTCCCCTCACTTGCTTCACGTTTCACGATTTCCTAATTATAAATAAACCCTGCTTATGGCAACATCAAAAAACTCAAGCCATCCCAACATAAAAAAACTCGAGTCATGATCGCGTAATTTATCTATCTTTGCTAACTACGAGTAAAAAACTAAAATTTTATAAAAAAAAATAATGTACTTACTTTTCTCCGGCGCTCCCAAACAAAATGACATTGATTCATTTTAACTTTGATTCACTTTAATTTGTATATGCCTAACTACCAGTTTATATTTTTTAAAATATTTTCTTAACAAGTTCCTTTTCAAGATTCAGAAAACAAATGAACGTATTTGTCTCTCACATTCGTATTTATTGACTGACGAATTGAACAAGTCGGTGCAAGTACGGGTCTTACTGCTCTGTCTTCGCGAAGCTCTGAGACAAGAATGGACAAGAATTTCTACTGCATGTATGCGTGTAACATGATGATACTGGTATATCATTATGTGCAAGTTTTTACAAGTTCAAAGCGAATGGCTACAACTTACACAATTTTATGAAATATACTAATTTAATTTAATTAATATATAATACTTAAATGAGATCCACTATCGTTGACCCCCATTTACATCTGCGTAAACCCCCAAATTTTTTTGCAACTTTCATGGGACCCTTTTGCAGG
>JABUQX010002203.1:0-5000 GCA_015478945.1 Trachelipus rathkii | reverse complement strand
ACCTATATGTATCCAAAAATTTTCCAGGGGCTAAAACTTAGCACTATACATCCCAAACTAGCTTCTATATACCAAATTTAGCGTTGAGAACATTCCAATAGCCATGTTTCACATTCGGTGAGACCACCAGCTTTTTATTCGAAATGGAAAACTGTGGTATTTTTTCTTATTTGTTCGTTTTATTTGTCAAGTAATATCCAAAGCTATAACTTGATAAACATCCTGCAACACTAATGTTACAAATAATTATGTACCACCATTTATTTATCACCCAAAATTAAAATCAATTTTTGTTGCTGTTTTTGGGTTTCACCTCTACACTCCCTTTAAGTTCGAGTGTACCCTTTATTCTAACGTTTGGATTTAGAGTATGAGAAGTTTGGGGAGAATTAAAATTATCATCATCATCAGACATTTTATTATACTGGAGAGTTCTTGTGTCGAAGCTATCAAACCATTTACTGTAGGTACAGCATCGGTACAACCTACTGGTTACCAACTATACTCAAAACTACAGTATACACACAGTAAATCTGTGTCTACTTAACAAATCTTATCATAACCTTAACGAGTTTTCGGACCTAAACCGAAAGCGTTAGATATGGCAACTCTGTTTTCGTCATCATGCATGGTTAGGAAAAATATTTAAAAAATTTGATTTTTCATCATACTAAGCTTAGCTTCACAATTACCATAAGTTTTGTTAAGTATCATTAGATTAAGGATTTAAACTATTTAATCAAACAATACTTAACAAAACTTACCATAACCATATATTATATCTTAATGGATCAAACCCAGCTACCACCGTTCTTTTAAGTCGCCTTTTACCACACCGCAGATGTACTTTTGTGCTAATTATTTTCTCCCGTCACCTCAAGCCATTATTATATTATTTTATTTTATTATTATTATTATTATTATTATTATTATTATTATTATTATTATTATTATTATTATTATTATTATTATTATTATTATTATTATTATTATTATTATTATTATTTTATTATTATTATTATTATTATTATTATTATTATTATTATTAGATTATTATTATTATTATTATTATTTTATTAATTATTTTATTTAAATTATTATATTATTTTTTTTTTTTTTATTTTTTATTTTTATTTATATTATTATTATTAATATTATTTTATTATTATTAATATTACTAAATATTAAATAGCTTATTATTATTATTATTATTATTATTATATTATTATTATTGTATTAACACATTTACAATAATACAATAACATCACAAATTACTTATAACTATCACACAATATATTTATTACAACAAAACATCTTCACTACTACTGATTGGGAAATACTCTTCTTCTGAAATCTCACACAGAAATAAACAATTCCATCAATTTTATTAATCTTCGATCTGTTTAGTCATTGTG
The DNA here is from genome assembly GCA_015478945.1 of Trachelipus rathkii. Classification (NCBI taxonomy): domain Eukaryota; kingdom Metazoa; phylum Arthropoda; class Malacostraca; order Isopoda; family Trachelipodidae; genus Trachelipus; species Trachelipus rathkii. The sequence goes on along the minus strand of JABUQX010002203.1, from coordinate 3,585 downwards.
AGATGAATCGTTCCTCTTATTATTATTTTTATTATTATTAATTTAATTATTAATTATTATTCATTATTTATTATTATTATTATTATTATTATTATATTATTATTATTATTATTATTATTATTATTATTATTATTATTATTATTATTATTATTATTATTATTACAATAGTTGACATGTGTCAAATAAGGATCACTTTTATTTCAAATGAGATTATACATCAAAAAAAATGTATAATAATAAAATGTAATAAATTAGGTAATCTCAAAATGATCAATTGAAAACTGCACCGGGAAAATAAAAATTGGGTGCCACACCGCAATTGGAAAATAGCTAAAGCTTTCCTATTTCTTTTTTTCTTTTTTTTCTTTATTTTTTGGTGGGGGGAGGGGGAGAAGAAATCTGGTAAATGGCTTCAGCTATACATAAAGTTTAAAATTATTTGGAAAGTGGTTTATATAAGGTTAAAATGTTGGTATTAAGTTTGGAGACATTTATATTTATGGATACGGATTGTGATCTAGTTGTTTGTTAGGATTTTCAAAGCGGACGTGACTGTAGATGTTCTACAGATATTCAAAGCGAATATTGAATGAAGATAGTTTCTAGGATTTTAAAGCGGACGTGACTGCTCCGCACAGCGCTTGTGTCTTTTTAATACGAAACTGTTATGGAAAATAATTTACGGACACTTATCACGGATGTCTCAGTGACGCGTCTTCGATCGATTTTTCAGGACGGGGAAATTTATTTCACTTGTCGCGGATGTTAAATGACAGGCCTAACAAATATTGCAAATAAGAACATGGATGGTAGTAGCTGTACATATTAGAATGTTAAATAATGTGAGCATAATAAATTTAATTTAGGTAAAACTTTTCTTTTTATAAAAGAATTTTAAATGACGGAAGAAGCATTTTGTGAACAGGTAACTAACTAAGGTAAAAATTTTGAAAGTCCAAAGATGGGTCCACATTACTAAAAATTGGCTTTGTAAATTGTTTTGGAGGAAATATTTTTGGGCGCTGTCGAATATAATAAGAATTTTCCCCATGTTCAACGTACGTGATCCGTTCAATATCGGTTTTGGGAGAAACATCAAAGGGATTTACGCCTCTTTTGAATGTGAAACGCTCGCGAAATTTCTTCACCCAGACACTTGTTTTTTCCTGTTAACGAACAAGTTACCACACACACATTGAATGCCTGCGTATAGAGCGCAGCGCAAAAAAATGTAGAAATAAACTCAAACTTGCGGCGACAATATATTTAACTGAATTTCACATGCAAAACAAAAATTTTTGCTAAGTTTTCATTTATTAAGGAATAAATATAGCGAACGTTAGCTTAGCTTGGTTGAAGAAGTAAAGTCAAGAAATAGCACGGGTGAATGAAAATTCTTTTTTATTTTCTGTTGCAGGAAAGGGGGGGGGCTAGGTCTCTAGTTTTCCTTCTCCTTCCTGTGGAATATTTTTTGCAGAGAAAAACCTGAGATTTGAAATTTCAGGTTAGGAGTTTTTTTCACGCCTTCTTCAGAACCACTGCAAAAAAAAAAAAAAAAGAAAAAGTATAAATAAAAAAATATTATGGTAAAGCTAGGAAGAAATAAAATAAATAAATTGATATAATGGAGTCAAAGCCGAAGAGTCCCCTCCCCCCCCAAAAAAAAAAAAATATTCATATTAGCTTTATTTTGTTTTTGTTCTTTTCATTGTTTTCTACACGGCCATCTATTGTCACTGGATTTAAAGGGATCTGAAACCAGAGATTGATTGAATGGGAGCGAACAAAAAAGTTTTCCGTTCTGAGATCTTTTTTGCACGTATTCATTTAACCTTAATTTAAATAATCTAATATTTTACCTTTTCCAGAATTTCTAATAAAAAAATATTCAAAAAAAGTTGAAGTGAAATAAAGTAAGAGAATAAAAGGGAAAATATTGGCAGAGCGATTATACAACTTAAAAAAAAGTAAACAGATAATGCGCAATCTGATAATAGATACCGAAGCTACTATCAGATACATAGGAGGTATATACTACTAGTATATAGATATAGATGGATATAATATCTATTATATAATATTTATATAGTTGTCTTAATAAATGTAAGCTTCATAAATTAATAATTTAATATATAGTATACATAGTATATATACTAGTTTAATATATGATAGATACTATATATATATATATGTATAGATGATAGTTGATATATATTATATGAGGTATATATATAATAGAATAATATATATAATATTAATAATGATGAATTATGTATAATAGATATATATAAAGGTATACATGTTATAGATATCATAAATCGATCATCGAAATCGAGTCAGCCCACCTAAGTCTTTCCACAGAGCTGGCGAGTAAGGTTGTTACATGCACTGAGAACACAAAAGCTCAGGCCTTGCCGACTCCCATTTATACCCTAAATGGAAACTCGTCCCATGTACTCAGAAGAATCATACCCTATGGCTGTCACGGGACCTGCGACGGACCCACATTATTGCTTCTCCTTCAATGTATGGTTCATCCCTTGGCCCAGGTGGGCATCAACCGTACCCCTTCGCAAAACCCCGCCATTCACTCCCACTATGTACCTTTCTTCTCGCCTCTGCCAAACTCACATTCCTTTCCCCCCAGGCATTCCCATACTGACTCAAGCTACTTTTTCTTCGGTCTCCCAGCCGGTCGATTCCCAGCACACTCGACCACGTATTATAACCACTTAACCAACCAACTATCATCCATTATTTCAACATGACCAAACCACCTCAATGTACTTTCATTTATTCTTTCATTTTTACTCCTTTCTTCAGACAACATAACTCCGAAAGCGGTCATTCAACATTTTTTCAATTTTGTCTCTTACCACGCCTTACACACCCTAAGCATTGTCGCATCTAACGACATCGTGTAACTTTAGACTCTATACTCTTATTGCACACCTTAGTTTCACTACTCTACATTAACACAGGTAACAATATAAACTCATGTAAGACCCTAGAACACCAAAGACTTAGTCCCTTTACATCCGAAAAGGATTTAATTGCATCAGCCACCTTCCTACCATTCACAACTTTCCTACTACACTCTGCATAATCCGTTCCCTTTTCATCCAAAATATATCCTAAATATTTAAGCTCAGACATCATCACTTGTTTCTGTTGCTCACCATCCAACATGAATTCACATCACCAGCAATGACTTCCTTACTCACAACATACCTTGACTCTATCTACGTTTACTTACTATATAAATATATAATATATATATATAGTATAGATATAGAAGTATGATATACATATATAGATATAATACTATAATATATATATATATATATTATATATCTAATATATATATATATATAATAATTTATCCCGAATATAAATTTGAGACGACACGGGCATAGCCCTATTCCAAGAAGGGAACTTCTCCTAGGTAATTGATCTAACCTAGGATCGAACTAGGATTTCGAAGCCCGCAACCTTGCCCATGCGACTCCGACGCTTCTACGTTTGAGAACGGCTATAGTAGTATAGTAGTATAATAGAATAATAGATATGTATGGGTCTTTGGTA
>JABUQX010002202.1:47500-52728 GCA_015478945.1 Trachelipus rathkii | reverse complement strand
ATATATACTATATATATAGCTATATAGGAGTAATTTGTTATAATATTATATATATATATATATATATAGTTGAATAATATAATATACTATATATATATATATGGATACTATATATGAGCATCACAGTAGTAAGGGGTGTACGATCGCAGCCAGAATAGCATCCGGCGTAAGTTTGGACAACGGATGTTGCATAAGTGTTGCAAAAGCAACATTTTTGCAACATTTGGTTTTCAAACTTGACGTGTCAAGGTTAGGGTTTTTTAGATCGGTTCGAGATCCGAAATTAAGGTCCTGGAAGACCGTATTTTGGAGGTTTAGCCCTCCAGAAGGGGCGAGCCCCCAAGGGGAGCTTTTTGGTTCCTGGAAGGTTTTAAATGATCGATAGTTCATTTTTGATGGTTCCAATCGATTTATCGTGATCGATTTACCCTATATCGAGTGTTAATCGTCTTTTTCTACGTGCCTTTGGTTGACTTTTTACAGTTCGAAAATGTAATCGAAGAAAAAATAATTACTATAATTAACTTCGATTAATCGGTGTAGTAAGTGGGCAGTCTCAGCGCCCACTTCTTTCGCTAGGAAGGAATATAGGTATGGCTTTCAAACTTGGAATATAATCTATGTATGTGTTTAAACTGATCTCTCACGCAAGTGTTTGTGACCCTAGGTTCACCTCCTAAAAGGGGTGCCTGCCCTTCGCGAGAGGTCAAATTGCGTCCTGAAACCATGTTAGGCTAACGTATCGGAGTGTAAATTTTGTTGGATTGAGCTATATGTGATCGTAATCTCGGCGGAGGACGAATTTACGTCCCGCTCTGCTTCCCCCCCTTCGTGAGCGGGGGGGGAACTGCCCCAACAAAAAAAAATGTAAAATGATCGGAAGACTGAAATTTGGAGACTGGGTAGAGGATTCGGAGTCGGAGTCTCAGACGGAGTTGGAGTTGGATTCGGCGTCGGCGTCCAGGGACCCCACTGGAGGGGGGGGTCCCCATATTCTGAAAAAAGAAGAATGAAATGCATGGAAATGCAAACGAAGAAGAAAGCACAGCTACCAGCAACCTTTCCTTAGATGAAGCTTTTACTAATATGTGACCGATGTTTGAAACTAAGGATTTTTGTGGCTAAGAATGCATCAGTTTACAGCATTACCATTTGCCTTTAGCTAATCATGAGCACAGTAGCTACTACTTTGAATTTGGTAAAGGTTGCCTTGTGCCTTGTCACCGGACTGGAATGAACCTTCCAAGCGTCTCATCATCTCTTTCACCCCAATGGATTGTTCTAATATATCTCCTGTAACTGATGTTTACATAGTTTATCGCGATCAGGGTACTGATCATCTGCCAAAGTAACTCGATTCCAAAACCCTCATCACGTAACTAATAATGTCCTAAATCTTGTAATTATGCATCAATCGACCTCACAATCAACAAATTTCGAACGATGCTTCAAGATCTCATTGGTCCAGTGGAGACGTTTTCGTTAATAACCTTTACTTCAGGTATGCCCGTTTCACTTGACTTTATTTAAGTTCTCTACAAGAGATATTGCTTTATATGTTCTGTTATAGTGTTTCTTTCTCTCTTATTAAGGGATTGCATCCTCAAAGGGCTAGCCCCTGGAATGAACTAGATCATTATTATTTATGATACACTAACAATTAAACATCAAGTTTTTCATAATTAGGTCACTATACCGGTAAATATAGTTCGAGTTTAAACATAGTGTTTCTACATTCCATAATATTAAGATTATTTATCCACAGCAGCACGAATAACCTACGCATTTTTAACGTGTGCTGATAACGGACACGATGAACGCTTTTTAACTCAAATGTGGTAAGTTATTTTCAGCATCGGGGCGGTAACGGAAAATAATCAACTTATTAGACGTATGCATAAAGCATACCCCGTTTATCCTTTAACTTTAGTAAATGATGTTTCTAATTACCTTACGTGTCATTAATTATTGACCGATATGTTACAATGTGCATTTTGAAATGATAAAAGAAAAATACTTTACTTAAATGAAATAGCGTATTGATTTGAAAAAATCCCATGTTTTAGATATAAAGAAAAAAACTTGAAAAATGATACAACGACTAACGAAATATGCCTTAAAGGTGTCTGAATCATAAGAGATTTTATTATGAATGCCGCTCATCGCAGCAGACTCGCCTGATTTAATATATAACTCAGCTCTTCCAAATCTATAACAGTGCTGCCAAATCACCTCTGTATGATCGCGTGCCAGACCTACCAGTTGTTTAATAAATAATAATAAGCTCACGGCATCAACTTTATGCAAGTGGAATAAAAGCATAAAATCACTTTCATGTTTCGAGTTGATATTTTCTGAAGAGGCGAGTCCCAAAAAGAGATAATTCTAAAAATATTTTCAGGTGTACTATTGCGTAATGGTTTCGGTATGTGTGTGTGGTGCTGTGTGTGTGTGTGTGTGTGGTGTGTGTGTGTGTGTGGTGTGGTGTGTGCTGTGTGTGTGTGTGGTGTGTGTGGTGTGTGTGTGTGTGTAATGTCAATTTATTCTGTAGTGATAATGTTAGAGATATGCTTGAAAAAGTGTGACTAGGTTACGTTTTGTATGTAATGTTAGTAACTTACTGTTGTTAGTGTGGAACTTTGTTAATGTTAACAGTTTTATTCGTGCTTAAGTGTGTAGGTTTTTCGTTGTCATTAAATTCTTAGCTCAAGTAATAGTGTTAGCTTATTAATGTGCAACTTGTATATGTTAGCATATATTCGTTTATCAGTGTATAAAGAATCGATTTGTAAACTTTATGTTTAACCAAATGTACCTCAAAATATGAACTTGCAAATCAATAGATCAATGATCAAGTAGATCAATAGATCAATAGATCATGATGGGCAGATATGGAGGGTGGCTGATTTACTGATTTACTGCTTTAGGGTAATGTAAAAACGTAAATTTGTACGTTATAGCTAACACATGAAAAAGAATTAAATTTTTAGTAAAACAAAAGTTTTTAAAGAAAATAAATAAAAAAAAATAAAAGATTTTGTGTTAGTTTTAGTAAAAATAATGACTTGAATCAATAGATCAATAGATCAATAGATCAATAGATCATTAGATCAATTAGATCAATAGATCCAATAGATCAATAGATCAATAGATCAATAGATCAATAGATCATTGATTTAGTGGGGAGGTTGATTTGATTTACTGATTTACTGATTTACTGCATTTAGGGTATGTAAAAAAACAAAATTGTATTACGTTATAAACATGAAAAGAATAATTTTTTTAGTAAAACAGAATGTTTTAAAGAAATAAAATAAAAAAATTAAAATAAATAAAAAAAAATTTAAAAATTAAAAAAATAAAATAAAAAATAAACACAAAATATAAAATAAAAACAAAAACTAAAAAAAAAAATAGTTAGAAAAATAAATTTAAATAAAAAATAAAAAAAATAAGTTTAGAAAAAATAAAAAAAAATAAAAAAAATTAAAAAGTTAAAAATTAAAATAAAAAAAAAAATAAAAAAAGAAAAATAAACAAATAATATGGTAAAATAAAATTATATAAAAAATTAAACACAAAGTATAAATGCTAAAAAATAGAATTATAAAAAATAGAAAGTCAGAAATTAAATTTAAAAAAAAAAAATAAAAAAAAAAAATTAAACAAAAAAAAAAAAAAAAAAAAAAAAATAAAAAAAAAAAATAAAAAAAAAAAAGTTAGAAAAAATAAAAAAAATAAAAAAATAAAAAAATAATTAAAAAGTTAAAAATTAAAATAAAAAAAATAAAAAATAAAAAATAAACAAAGTATAAATGCAAAATAAACTTTATTTAAACCAAATATCGTAAAATATGGGATCTACTAAAATAAAAACTTAATAAAAAATAAAATTAGAGAATTAAAAAATTAAAAAAAAAAAAAAAATAAAAAAAAAAAAAAAAAAAAAAAAAAAAAAAAAAAAAAAAAAATTAAAAAAAAAAAAAAAAAAAAAAAAAAAAAAAATAAGTTAGAAAATAAATTTTAATAAAAAAATAAAAAATAAAAATTAAAATAATAAAATTAAACACAAAGTAGAGAATGTGAAAAAAAAGCTTAAAAAAAATAGTAAACATATATGTATGTTTCAACTTAGGGAAAAAAAATATAATAGTTACCGTTTATAAAAAGAAAATGAGATTTGAAAATAGAAATGTCAGTCTTCAACATTCAGAAAAACGGGTTATCTTTGCAAGATGCAATGCAATTGACGATATGTACATGTTAGAACAAAAGCAGTTATGTAAACAATAATGATATTATATTATTAAACGAATGTTTACTAACTAGGCACCGCAACCGACGACTCCAGCACCGGTTCCACTATCAACTCTGAATCCTTCTCCTACTCCTCCTCCTTCCTCATTCTTCTTCCTTCCTCCTTTCCTCCTCCTTCTTCCTTTCTTCCTTTCTTCTTCTTCTTCTTCTTCTTCTTCTGTTTTGCATCCATGCATTTCATTCTGCTCTTTTTTTCAAATGGGGAAACCCCCCCTCCTGTGGGGTCCCTGGACGCCGACGCCGAATCCAACTCCAACTCCGTCTGAGACTCCGACTCCGAATCCTCTACCCAGTCTCCAAATTTCAGTCTTCTACGATCATTTTAAATTTTTTTTGTGGGGCAGTGCTCCCCTCCCCTACGAAGGGGGGGACGCAGAGGGACGTAATCTCGTCTCCGACGAGATTACGTCATTATATAGCTCACATCCAAATTTCAGCCCCATTACGTTAAGCCTAACATGGTTTTTCAGGACGAATTTGACCTTGGCGCTAAGGGGGCAGCACTCCCTTAGGGGTGACCTAGGGTCACCAAAACTCGCGTGGGATCAGTTTAACACATACATAGATTATATTCCAAGTTTGAAAGCGATACCTCTATTCCTTCCTAGCGAAAGAAGTGGGCGCTGAGACTGCCCACTTACTACACCGATTAATCGAATGTTAATTATAGTAATTATTTTCTTTCGATTATTCGAATGTTAAAAAGTCAACGCAGAGCAACGTATAGAAGACGATTTACATTGATATAGGGTAATCGATTGGACGGATCAAATCGAATGAGAACATCAAAAAATGATCTACGGATAATTTAAAACCTTCCAGGAACCAAAAAGCTCCCCTTTGGGGGGCTCCGCCCCCTTTTGGGAGGCTAAACTCCAAAACGGTCCCTTCCAGACCTTCACAATTCAGAC
>JABUQX010002202.1:32500-37500 GCA_015478945.1 Trachelipus rathkii | reverse complement strand
ATGGGCAGAAATTCATTTTTGGATTCCACTACGAACTTTGATTCCTTTTCGAATTCTAAATGGTTCTGTGACCGCTCCCTTTTATGTATGAAGAAATTTTTCAAATAAAGGACCTAAATTTCAAGCACTTCGTCTCTACATATGTCAAGCAATGTTTCTCTCGTAACTACAGCTTTGAAAACTATTTACGTGCGTATTGATCAAATCATGGATACATTAGAAACGCCTTATATTGGACCTTTCTTTGGATGCAACGGTTCGATCGATGTGGCCTATTTAACTTGTGAAAACTCAATTGTTCCATATAAAGAATTATGTATTAACATTTTTGTACTTTTATGCATTTAAATGTTTGTTTATATCTAACGGATATAACCAAATATGCTTGTGATTGAATGCACCTTTTATTTTCTGTATATATAACATTGTATTATGTATTCAAATATTTGTATGTATGTTTAGATCTTCGGATGTAACCATATATGCTTGTATTTGAATATATGCATTTCATGTATGCTGTTTTTGCATTCAAATGTTTGTATGTCCACTTATGTCTTCGGACATAATTAGATATGTTTGCATTTGAAAGTATAACTATTTATGTATGTATTTTAGTTATTATTTTTACCCCATTGAAATGTTTATATGTTTGTGTGCATTGTTAAATGCCCACAAATATGTATACATTTGAATGAAGATTAATATTTATATCTTGTATAATTATTATAACATACTTTCTCACTCCGTGTTTAGCGCAGGAAGTAATGTAGTACTCCATTATAACTGTAAAAAATTTTAATTTAATGTTCGTACTTATGCTAAGATTTGCGCGGAAGCAAAATTTTAGCATAAGTCGAAATGAAATGATATATAAACCCGTCCTGTTGATATACTCTTCAGTCAGATAAAGTCAGATAAAATTAACATTAAGAAACAGAAGAAATAAATTCACTAAAGATACTCTCTCAGAATCCCTGCAAGAGAGATAAATTTCAAGGAAAGGGTTGCGACTTGATTTCGATCACAAATTTTCGCTAAACGAAGAGTACAGAGGCAATTGTGGAAAACGCGGCTGGAAAAGGCTGTGACTACCAATTCGCCTAACGAAGAGAGTATCTCAACAAGACAAGGGGACTTTTGTAACTTTTATACTTTCATTGCATACTTTATCTATGTTGAATAAAAACATTTCAAATATGGATCTTTAAAATAACCATCCTCTTATATAGGGTGCTTGCTCATAAAAGAAGCCACCAATCTAGCAGCTCTGACCTATATTATATATATATATATATATATATATAGTATATTAATAATATATATTATATATATATTATATATATAATTTATATATATTATATATATATATATTATATATAATATATATATATATATATATATATATATCTGTTATTAATTATTATTATTATTATTTTATTATTATTATTATTATTATTATTATTATTATTATTATGATTATTATTCCAATTTAATTTTATTATTATTATTATTATATTATTATTATTATTATTATTATTATTATTATTATTATTATTATGATTATATTTAATAATTATTATTATTTTCTTTTTTCTTTCTTAATATATAATAATTTTAGTTTTAGTAGTACATTATTTTATATATATATATATATATATATATATTATATATATATATATATAGGGCATTTTTATATTTTATAATATTATATATTATTATAATATATATATATTATATATATATATATACTATTATAATATATATATATATTTAATAATATATAATATATATATATAATATATATATATATATATATATATATATATATATATATATATATATATATATATATATATTATATATATATATATATATATATATATATATATATATATATATACGTTAACCGGGGCAATTTTAGAATTTTTAGTTTTTATTGTTTTACAAAAAAAACTAAATGTTTTACCAAAAAAATTATTTAATAAAAGTTGTAGCAGACTAACCGGTGCAGTGAACTGCAAAATAAATTTTTTTTTTTTTAAATATAAAAATAATCTATATTTTTTGATTTTTCTTTTAAAAAAAAAATTTTTTTTAAATTTTTATTTTCTATTTATAAGGTCTGTGTACGAAAAATAAAAATAAAAATTGTAAAATTTTATCACTTACTCTTTGATAGTATACAGGTTTTAAGCTATGTATTCATATAAAATACATATGGATAGCAAATTTCATTAAAAAGTTATTTAACATTTATTAACAAAAAATCAGCTAAATCTGACAATGTAGGTCTAATTTTATCATTTCTTATTTGAAGATTACATTTAGTAGCATTCTTTAAAATGTTTAAAACTTTTAAAGTGTATGTTTATAATATTTTTTTTAGGTTTTTTAAATTTGAACCTCCCTAAAAAAAAATTTCCTTCTTTTTTTAGAAATTTTTTTAAAAAAATTATTTTTATTTTTTTAATTTCTTTACATTAAATGATTGCCAAATGCCCATATTTTATTATCATTGCTAGAACTAATTTCTGTAAGTGTTATAGTTTTTAAGTTACAGTTACTTAAAAACAAAAAAAAGGCCTATTTTTTTCTGAAATTGCCCCGGTTGACGGTATATATATATATATATAAATATATATATATATATATATATATATATATATATATAATATATATATATATATTATATATATATATTATATATATATATATATATATATATATATATATATATATATATATATATATATATATATATATATATATATATATACAGTTCATTCATGCTTGAGTGGGGAAAATTTTTGAACAGCATTCAAACTAGGAACACATATAGCTGGTGGTGGCACCGCAGCGGAGATAAGGATTCATAATACTATCCCCATGGGAAAGGTGAACTGAGCCCTTTAACTTAGATATGATATCAGTTAGGTGGAGAAGAAGTAGCCGACGTGTTTCAGCAATGAAATTAGAGTCTAAGATTACTCATACGGCGGAACGTGGTGCGGATCAGGAACCGGTGTTAGAGCCGAATCTTGAAATCTGTATACAAACGTATAATACTTGATTTAGGGGTTACAGAACAATCCCGGATGTCTAACGACCACCCCTAAAATGGTTCCACATAAAAAGAGAAATAAAAGAGAAACAGATGGAAAACATAAGAGAAAAAGACAAGGGAAGGATGAAGAAATAAACTCTAGGTAGATAAGGAGGAGGCGTATGATATGGTGCTCTACAGTGGAACCTTTGCCGGTAGCATAAGTGAATTTTGGTTACAAACGTATAATAAACTGATTTAGCTATCTTTTCCTATGTATGCGAACACCTAGAACTTAATTTTAGTTGAGATAGCTTCTTCAAGGGTGTTTAAGAACCATCTTATGGGATTCCATACGAAAAAATGAGAAATAAAAGAGAGCCATATGGAATGGATAAGGGAAGAAGACATAAAAAGGATGAGGAAGGAAAAAAGCCAGTTAGAGATGGATGATTGCAAAGGTGTCGGATGCGGAACTGGTGTGGTGCTGTGCTGAGTAAGCATACATTCCTTTAACATACCAATATTGGAGTCATTTCACCCTTAATTTGATGATTTCAAGTTGCGGCAGGGAGTTTGGACATCCCCTGGAGTGGAGCCCCTGAAGGAAAACTTGCTTTGCTTTGTCTAATGTATGTTACATGAATCCATATGTACTGAAACGGCATAGGATGAGTTCCTGAGGAGTCTGAAATTTAAGACAACCACACGAGATGAGACTGAACCCCTAAAAGGAGTTCACCCTTAAAAATGTAATGGATTCATTTATTTCATAAGTTTTTTATTGCATTTATGCGTTGTTTTAATTTTTATTTATTTAAGAAAATTATTTATTTATTTTAAATTTTTAGTTACTTTAAAAAAATTTTTATTTATTTTTTAAGATATTTATTTTTAATTTTTTTTTTTTTTAAAGTTATTTTGTTTTAAAACTTTTATTTATTTTTTGTTTTATTTATTATTTATTTTTCTTTTAATTTTAATTGGTTTCAGAAAGAAAAATTCAATATTTTGTTTTTACTTAAAAAATTATTCTTTTTATGTTTATAACGTTAAATAATATTAATTTACTGACCCTAAATCATTAAAGCAGTAATGCAGTAAAGCAGTAAAGCAGTATCGCAAAACACCTACCCCACCCCTCTATCTAATCATGACCTATTGATATATCTCTGTAAGTCATATTTAGTCATCATTTTATATAAGCATAACAAAAAAATGTTTTTTGTATAAAACATACCATAGTAATTGAAAAAGTTTTATGTCGGTAAAGCAGCAAAGCAGTAAAGTAGTATCTCAAATTACACACACTACCCCTCCATCCATCCATGATCCATTGATTTATTGCTTTAAATCATATTTTGGGATCATTTTATATAAACATAACATAAAACTAATTTATCTATATAAAAAATATTATAGTAAAATTATTTGTTTTAACAAAATATAAATGTAAAGTAAAGAGGAATAATGAAAAACTTAAAATAAAATAAAAAATAACGAAATCTTAATTTTAAATATGTGAAAAATATAAATGTTTAAACCATCAAAATAAAAAAATATATAAATATATAAATGTTTTCAAACGATACACAGATGCTTGACGTTATAGAATAACCGCCTTATAAACTGAAAGGATGCATTAGGTTTAGTTAGACAATATATTAGGAAAAATAATTATCAGAGAATGAGTAAAGTGTCTCTATAATTAATATGCTTGTATGTGTTTGTGTATGTGCATGAGTGTGTATGTGTGTGTACCATTTATTCGTAGTTCAGTATGTTAGACAGGTTAGATTATGATTTTTTTTGTTAGGTTTTGTTAAATATTACTCTGTTATGAGAAATTAACATTGATATGTCATAGATATGATAGAAAAAGAGTTATTTTAAGTTAGGTTGGGTTATGTTATCTAATTTACCGCTGATGTGCAGGGAACTTTGTTAATGTTAGCAA
>JABUQX010002202.1:0-27500 GCA_015478945.1 Trachelipus rathkii | reverse complement strand
AGAAAAAGTTCGAAGCTGGTTTAAAATAATCTGCACTAAGAAAAACACAACTCTGGAAATTACACGCTTTATTTAAAGTACTTTGTTAATTGATGTAAGCGCAGGCTTCGCACATTTCAATATATCGCTAATGTAACTATAGTAGATTTAAAATTAAATAGGATGTGCCACTTAGTTTTGTTTATTAAAGGAATATGAATTTATGGAAGTTAAATGTTACTATTTTTACCTCTTAAATTTTTTTCGTTTTAAATTGTAGCATTCTTAGAATTTAGTAATAGGAATAATGTCAGTATTACAATTCAAGAATTTCAAATCGTTTAAATGTAACTATTGTTTTTACTTCGATAAAATATTACATGGCGTTGTTATATTTGTTAGTAATATAATTTTAGTGTTTATTCTTCCAAACTTTTTTTCAAATTGCAGGATTATTACACACTTAGAGGATAGTTCTATTAAGTCCTGTATATATTGGTGGATTGCCAAAAAATGGTCGACACCTCAAAATTTCAAGCTACACTCGCGCAGGAATTAGGATAGCCTAGGTAGGGTTTATAGTTGGTTGATTTCCAGATTTTTTTTTTTACAAATATCGACATATTGGTATTAGCTTCATAATTGCATTTTAAAGAGAGTTTATCTAAACTTGCGCTTAAGAATGAATTATAAGTAACAGTAAGGAAAATGAATTAAGAACGAAGGAATTATCTGGGTAGTGTGCGAGATTATACCCACTAAAAGGAAAAACTAACAAATACACACATTGTTAGTGATTGATTACCACGGGTTTGCTTTAAGAGGATTTGTTCCAGACTTCTGTAAAATCAATCTACAGCAGATTGAATGGCACAATAGTAAGCGTTACTTGGGTGCAATCCTTGTTAAAATACCTCTAGTAATTGTTCTGCCACTCATTTTCTCCAAACTCTACCACCTCCGTATGAGCAGAAATGCTATGAAAATCTTTTCCTCAGTCGTGACTCATTTCCAACATCTGCACACCACAACTGGGAACACGTTCGATGAAAGCTATGCCCCATCGCCAAACACTCGTGCGAGATGCGCAGGTTTCAGTACTGTATATTTTACTGCATACCATATAAAATACAGTATGTTAATATTTTCAGATTTAGTTTATTCAATGGTCCAAAATACGGTTCGATTAATAGGGAGCCAAAACAATTTTGTCAAAAAAAAAATAAACTTACTTTGGGGATAAAACTGCAAAAGGTGGATGGAATTGGCACTTCAGCAACAAAAAGTTAGTAACACTAAAAATCAAACTAAACTAGTTTCCTGATTAAAAAACTCAAAACTTGAAAACTAGTTCCAAAACACCTTTCAAAAATTATATTACTAGTATCAAAAATTTATTAAATGAAGTATTAGAAATATATTGGTATATGTTGGCAATATAAAACTTCACCAGCAATTATAATAAATAAAGTTAAAGATGTCGAACTAATAAGTTCGAATATCTAAATAACTTAAAAGTATGGAAAAATAAATTAAATAACTATATACATTTATTTTAATGTAATGAACTGACAATGTTCTCTCTTCCGGTATACAAAGGATTAAATATATAAACAATGGAATTATTTTGACGACCATTTGAACAGGTTTCTTCCACTGATACTGCTAAATTATAGCTGTTAATATTTTTCCAAACCCAAGAGGAGATAGATTTGGCCCCAGGTATGTGTAGCGACCCACCAAACTGAAACCTTTGAAAAAAATGTATGTTAATATTTATATAACTGTATAGGTAATAGTTACTTTTTTTTCTAAAATTACATTAAAATGGTTTAAGTAGCCTAATTATAATTTGAAAGCCTACCCGCATTTGTATAAAAATACTGCTAGAAATAGAACATATATGTATATGAAAGAGTGGACCGGGTATCCACATCTACAGATACAGATTAATTTTATGCGGATATCAGGATTGATTATTCAAAATCCCAGTTATTAAATTTAGAAATTAAATGAAATAAATAAAATTAAAATTGCCTATAAGAATATAATCCAGACATTTTATTAGAACATTATAAGTATTGTTGAAGAATAAAATGAAAGTGAAAGTAGAAAAGTTAAGAAGAATTATCTCTGCCAATCTTTAAATCTTGAAACAGAATGTTTCTGAGCGTAAAAATTTTTACACATTGAAAACCTAAAATCACGTCGCGGATCTTATAAGAATGAAAACGTGTAATCGAATATGAGACGATCTAGTAGTAACCATTAATCAATAATGATCAATAGAGATATAAATGAAATAGGTGGAAGTATGTATCCTATATCTGAAATAACATAAAAAAAAGTATCTTATTTTACTTATTTCGATCATTATTATTATACTTAAATATTAATGCTTAAAACAATTAGTAGTATTGTAAATTTGTTTGTTAAAGGAATGGAAACTAGGTATACGGCCTACGATCGCGGTAGAGCTAGGGGGGGCAGGGTGTCATGAGTTTGTTAAGTATATATACTTATATATATAATAATATAATATATATATATATATAAATATATAATATATTATATATATATATATATAATATAATATATAATATATAATATATATATAAAATAAATATTAACATATTAATATATATATACTATTATATATTTACTTATATATATATATATATATATATATATATATATATATATATAAATAATATTATATAAAAAAATATAAAAAAATATATATATATATATATATATATATATATATAATATATATATATATATATTATATATATATATATATATATATATATATATATTAATATATATATATATATATTATGCAAAATGAAGATAAAGCTCACTTTCCATATTTCTAAGGGTATGTTAAAGTGATATAAATCATTTTCTGTTTAACACTAAAAGGAAGATTTCGTTGGAGAGATATGAAGAAAGTAGCTTGAGAGGATCATCTAAGTAAATGGATTCTTGTAAGTCAAATCTCAAATCAAATCCCACGTCACTTCCATTGTCTCCGCTTACAAAAGTTTCTTGCAATCTGAAATGGCACAAGTTGTAAAAATATAAAAAAACAAATTACGTTTCTTTGTTTTTTTGATTTTTTGTTTTATTATTAAGGATAAAAAAAGAATTGAGCTTTATATATCGAATTGTTTGATAAATTTATTTCTACATTATAGGTACTAATTTTTGTAATTAAATATCTCTGAAAAAAATGTGAAATATAACTGCAGTATTCTGAATGGGTTTGTAAAAATACTGTGACTCACCAAGAATAAAAAGTCAACGTGAAAATTATTATTAGGAAACTGTAAAGCTTTGAGCTATGAACACTTTCTGAAAAGTTAAAGTTATTGAAGAAAATTGTAAAGCCTCACCCATTAGGAAATTTGTAAAAAATGAGAAAAAAAAAATAAAACCAAAACACTAAAAAAATTTGTAATAGAAAGTAAGTTATTGAAGAAAATTGTAAAGCCTCAACCTTTAGGAAATTTAGAAAAATGAGAATAAAATAAAAATAAAATAAAACCAAAACACTAAAAAAATTTATAATAGAAAGTAATTTATTGAAGAAAATTGTAAAGCCTCAACCTTTAGGAAATTTGTAAAAATGAGAAAATAAAAAAATAAAACCAGAACACTAAAAAAGTTTGTAGTAAAAAGTTATTGACAAAAAATGGCTGTAATAAATAGGAAAAATAGAAAAAAAATTATAAAAAAAAATAAAAAATTAAAATACAAATTGTAAAAATAAAATATAGAAAAATAAAAATAGGGAAATTGTAAACTTAAACTATTATAGAGAAAACTATATAGTATTAAATAAACTATTAGGAGAAACTAAAACTAAGCTTTTATGATGAAAATTCCAATGCTTTAAGCCATTATGAAATACTTTTTTTCAATCTATATTGAAGAAATTGTAGAAAGCATTAGAAATATTAAGCATGATTATTAGAAAAAAGATTGTAGAGCTTTGAAAATATTAAAATAAAGATAATAAATTTTTAAACCTATAAATGTTTATATGCCCTTGAACAGATCCAATGAAAGGCTTATGAACGGATGCTAAGAATTGTACGCCATTAATATCGGAGGACGATATCCATACTAGTCTATCCGCTTGAATTTTCTAAAATAAATAAAAAATAATTAATAGTAATAAATAAATAATAAATAATAATGAATGATAAATAATAATAAATGATAAATAATTAATTAATAAATAATAAAATAAAAAATAAATTAAATAAATAATAAAATAAATAATAATAACAAATAATAAAAAATAATAATAACTAATAATTAATAATAAAAATAATAGGTATAATAAAAATAATAATGAAAAAATAAATAATAAAATAATCATAATCATTAAAATATTAAAATAAAAAATAAGGAAAAATGTTTTAACTTTGAAATAAAATATTTAAACAAAGTAATCGACTTTTTAATACATTTCTATATTCAATTTGCTTAACTTGGTTTATAATATATATATCGATTTGAAGAGTATCTGCAATTTTAAATATTAGTTAACGAAGCAATTCTTAAAGGTAAATAGATAGGTGACATTGAAATACCATGATACATTCCATGGGAATTTAGATTTTAAAATATTTAAAAACTTTTTTATCTTTACCTGAATGGTTTCATAATGATAGTTTTATTTGAATGAATGCTAACTTTGTAACATTGTTGAGATGTTATGATGATGCAGACCTTTAAATTTGATTAAAAAAATTGGACTATTGACTTTTGGAATTAACTACCAAGGCTTAAAAGAAAATGAATCCTAATTCTAACTGACCTAATTTTATAACTTTGGAACTATTATTAAAAATATCAGGACCAAAGGATTTAATAAAAATAATTTTAAAAGTACACATAAATTGAACTTTGAAAAGTTTCAAGATTTAAATCAAACTATATTCGCAGTGGGGAAATAGAATCTACTAAGAGGAGTAAATTTTAAAGACATTACTCTTTATTTGATGATATTTGTACACCTAATCAAGTAATATTTTGAATATGAATGAGAAAATCTTGATTGAAACCTCAAGTGCAATAAGTGAAAGCTCCTTTGCATTATACTTTATTCTGGACGGCAAATATACACAAGAGAAAGCGAAATGTGCGTGAAAGCGTGCCACACTCAAAAGTGGCACTTATGTTGTTGTCGTTTTTATAACTTGGTATTATTTGAGAAAAAATTAGTCAAATTTTATTTGCAAATAGTCATAAAAATTGCAATATGTATTAATTTGGTGCGATTACAAGAATGCCATTAAAGTTGAAAGGAAATTGCATGATACTTTGTTTTTTTTGTTTTTTTAAATTTTAAGTTTTAACCCAAATGAAAAAAAAAAAACTTTAATATAGAAAAGAAGCAAAAGCAAAAGAGGGAAATGATTCATTTCAATATATTTAAAAAATAAAATCAGTACCTTTAAATTAAAGCATTTTTATTAAATATATTCATCTAGTATAAAATTATTAGAAATAATTCCACTTCACCCTCTGCATTAGATGTCTACAAAAAGTTAAGAGATAGCTAAAAAATTTAAACTAGCGTCATAATAGCGACTTTTTTGAAATCTTGTTTTATTGTAAAGAAATTTAAACCAAACAAAGCTTGCCAAATACTAGAAAAATACAATTTATATGTTATAAAAAGGAGTTTTTATTAGATTTCTTATTAAATTGTTAATGCAAATACAATAATAAATAGAAAATACGCAAAGTTTTGTTGCTAACTACCTTGAGATGGCTACATTAACAGGTGTTACTCATTAGTGACGTCAGATTTCATGTTCAGGATTCTTTAGGTTTTCATTTTAGCCTAGGTATCTGATTTTATGTTCATAAATTTGATTGTATTATTGTTTTATCGTTATTTTTAATAGTTGAATGAAAATTTTATTTTTCCCTCACATTTTTTATCTGCCAGTTTTAGTTATGATTAAAAGAGCTAAACAATTAATGTTACTTATCAGACACGTTAAGTAGTTTTTAATAATGTCTAGTTCTAAAAACGCCAATAGACTGTCAAGCTCTTTAATCGAAATTAAAAGTAAGGTAAGGTTATTTCCGATAAACAAATTAGCACAGTAGTAATAATAATAATTTTTAAATGAAGTAAGTGACTAAAGATTTGTTTTTACCATTTTTCTAGCCTAATTTTAAGGAAGCAAATTTTATAGGCTAGGTCCTAGGCCTACCTGTGAAGAGCCTTGAAAAAGAAAGGTCAGTGTAGGTCTAGGCCTAAGCCGTAAATCTTGGTAAGCCTGTACGTTATGCCCTTTTTAAGTAACTATGTTGGATATTTATTTACAGAAAGGGCCTCTAAACATTTTTATAAAAATCTGCACACTTAAAAAAATGAATAATAAAAAGAATCAATGATCAGTCTCTTTAGGAAAAAAAGTTACAGCTTCTGAAAGTTTGGAATTTTCCCATAAGATTTTCTTATAAAATAAAATTGAAGTAATAGTAGTGCAGAGGGGCTTCACCCTCTATTTTTATAAAAATCATAGGATATACTCTAAAAAAAATAATAATGAATGGAAGAATTTGGTGAAAACGCAGCAATGACACGTTTAAAAAAAAAAGTACAGGGCTCACAAAAGTTTGAATTTTCCCAAAGGATTTAGGCTAAAAAAAAAAAAAAAAAAAAAATCATAAGATATACTCAAAAAAAAAATAATGATGCTTAAAAAAAATGAATGGATCATTTCATAAAAGTGAAATAAAAATGTGTAGTGTGACTAGTGTCAAATTAGGTAATAGTAGTGCAGA
This sequence comes from Trachelipus rathkii, assembly GCA_015478945.1. Classification (NCBI taxonomy): domain Eukaryota; kingdom Metazoa; phylum Arthropoda; class Malacostraca; order Isopoda; family Trachelipodidae; genus Trachelipus; species Trachelipus rathkii. The sequence continues at coordinate 20,702 of JABUQX010002202.1, read as the reverse complement.
GGGGTTTCACCCCCGATTTTTATAAAAATCACAGGATATACCCTAAAAAAAAATAATGAAGAAAAAAAAAAACGTGGCCGTCTCTTTAGGAAAAAAGTTACAGCCTCTCAAATTGTTAAAACTCCCATAGGATTTTCTTATTAAAAAAAAATGTAAATCACAAGATATACTCTAAAAATAATAATGATGAAGCATAAAAAAACAAACAAAATTATTTAAGTCTTTAGGAAAATAAGTTACAGAATCTCAAAGTTAAAAATTTTCCCATAGGTTTTCTTGCAAAAAAAATTAGTGGACCTCGTTCTCGTTTAAGGGCCATCCTAGTTCTGGTAATGATAAGATTTGTTAGGTATACATAGATTTTATCTGCTTATACCTAACAAAACATATCATAACCTGAACTAGAGGGCCTGAAATGAGACCAAACCTGGATGGATCAGAAATGAAAAGTTTATGGCGAGTTTAACGAACTTTGAGGAGGCTGCTAAGCTTTTTTCCTAAGAGCCAGACCGCCATGTTTGTATTTGTTTTTAATTCTTCAGTTATTATTTAGAGCTATATCCTATGATTTTTATGAAAATCGGGGGTGAAGCCCCTTTGCGCTATTACCAAATTATCTTATAGGCTTTCTTATAAAAAAAATTAGTGGGCCTCGTGATTGTGATAGTTGTGCTTTTAGTGGCCTTTTCTAAGGTCGCGAAGGAAATTGTTAATTTTATATAGATTTTCTCTGGTATACCTAACAAAACTATCATAACCTGAACTAGAGGGCCCTAAACTGACCAATGTTCTTTGATAGATCAAAAATGCAAAAGAATAGACAATAATCTTCAGAGGGTGTACTTTATTCCTAAAGAGACCGCCACATTTCTTTTTTTTATTCTTCATTATTATTTTTTTAGAGTATATGTATCCTATGATTTTTATAAAAATCGAAGGTGAAGCCCCTCTGCCCTACTATTACTAAAACCGAACAGTCCTTGAGGTTGGTTTAGGACCAACTTAGTTCATGTTATGTAAGATTTGTTAAATATACACAGATTTATTCTTTCTATTAATGAAATATTTAACCTGAACTAGTAGGGTCCTAAACTGAGACCTAACCTGGATGGATCAACGATACATAAACTTTGACCTAACCTAAATGGATTTACGTTACCGTAAATCTAGATTGAGTTCTGACAATCATGGTTATGCTATTATTTCTTTTGCAGTCTTTCCTTGCGCTTATTTTGTAAATTATGATAAAATGAAATTCCAGTCAGTTTTTTTCATAAGAAAACCTTATGGGAAAATTCTAAACTTTGAGAGGCTGTAACTTTTTTTCATATAGAGACTGATCTTTGATTTTTTTTTTATTCATTACTATTTTCATATTGTATCCCCTGGTCTCCTATACATAATTTATTATAAAAAAATTTATTGGTCAATATTATTCATGGATGTACCGTAAATATTTTATAGACTTGTATCATGACCCCTTTAAGAAATTGCCCTTTTACCAAACATTTTTAACTCTAGCTTCTCCTCACAGCTCTTACCCTCAAACCCAGAAATCATCCTTGTTGCTCTATATTGCAGTCTCTCCACTCTCCAGCATACCTATTTCTTTTCTTAAATAAGGGGCCCAAACTTATTCACAGTATTCTAATACTGGCATAACAATTATTATACAGCTTATTTATAACCTCCTTGCTCTATTAAACTACATTGCGATTTATTATAACTAGCATCTTATTAACTCTATTCCTTGCTTCCAAATATTGATTATGCACTTTCAGATTGCTGATTATAATCAATCATACCTAAATCATTACCTTGGTCCATAGACTTAACCCAATCCCTATTCATATCAAAGTTAAATCATTTATTGCAGTAACCTAAGTGAAGAACCTTACACTTTTTACTATTAAAATTCATTTGCTACTTATCTGCTCACCCAAGAAGTTTATCAAGATCATTTTGAATCTTTATATATCTATTCTTTACTTAAGTAGCCACTTACACGCTGCCTTCTATTCCACAACCACTCTTTAATCTAACTATCTACCACTCAACCTATATCACATTATGATAACTTTTGCATCAGCTTTATGTAGGAACCTATCAAAAGTTTTACTGAAATCTAAATATATATATCAATTAAATCTCCTCAGTAAATGCAGTCAGTAATACATTCCATAAATTCTAAAAGATTTTTCTGACATGATCTACCCTCTCTAAAGCCATACAATATCATGTCAATCAAGTATTTCTCTATATGACTATTCTTTTCAGTAACTTTCTAAAACTTTTACAACCAGAGACATTAAGCTAACTGGCCTATAATTTCCCCAATCTTTCTTATAAATAGGCACAACATATACTGTTTTCCAGTCCTCTGGTAGCTTACCAAATGTTATAGATTATTTAAAAATCAAACCCAATACCTTTGCAATGTTGCCACTATCCTCCTTCAGAATTCTATTATAATATATATACTATCAGCTGCAGCTTTACTTAGGTCAATATATTCCAGTAAAGGTTTAATTTCTTTTACCTCAATTTCAAATTCTATAAATATTTTTTGCATGCATACCATAACTATTAGTAACTGTAAATTATTAGCTGAAGCAAAAACTATTATTTATTTTATTTATTAATTAACCAATTTTTTCCTCAGTAAACATTGACACAAAATTTAAGCATTGAAAAGCTTAACCAATCCTTATCTGAACTTAGCATAAATTTTCAATTAATTTTAATTGGACCAATTGTCCTATTCTTACTTTAAAATTTAAGTGGTTAAGCTCATTTCTAATTTTCCTATACTTTTCTAAATCTTCCTCTATACTAATACTCATGAATATTTTAAATCATTGACACTTTTCATTGATTTTTTTTCTCATCTCACCATTCCACCAAAAAGGTTTTCTCTTCACCACCCTAATGGGTCTATCTTTAAAACATACTGACTTCCTTGGATTTCAAAATTTGCTTAAAGCATTCTCACATGATAAAACAATTTTGGTCTTTAAACTCCTTATCCCAGTCAGTTATGTAAAGCATGTCTCAAAATCTAATAAAATTGCCATTTCGGAAATCTAAGATCTTTTCCTTATTAACTTGCAATTTGGTCCCAGATAGTCACTAATTCCTAAATTCTCCTCAACTCTAAATTCATCCACTATACTTTCATCATTACTTAATATTAAGTCTAACAGTGCTGCATGTCTTTTAGGTTCATGGACCACTTGGCTCAAAAAGTTGTTAAGTATACAATTTATAAATATAGAAATTCTATGATCCACATTAGACATTAGACAAGGAATCCCACTGAATGCCAGGAAAATTAAAATCTCCCATCATGACTGTACCTATTTCTTTTTATATGGCATGCTGTTGATTTCTTTCACCATTTCCGCATCTAATTCTTGACTGGTCAGGAGGTCTATAGAATGATATGCTGTATGATTTATTATATATATAATGATATCTACCTGCACAGATTCACAGATTCAACATCAAGATTCATTTTAATGTCAACTATTAACACAGATTAAATATGGCTTTTAATTTAAAGCACCACACCACCACCCTTCTTTCCTCTACTCTGGTATAAATAAAATAAATAACCATCTATTTCATATTCCTGAAAGGAGTCTCCATAAAAGGCTATAATAATAACGTTTTTATTATACCATTAATAATTATTTAACAATATTAATGAAAAAAGAACTAAAATATTTTTAGTTTTTGCAGAGCTCCAATAATAAATTTTGTACCCATTTATCTAGTTTCATCCTGCATATCAATGTCAATTGTGGTATTTAATGTTTCCTTCCTAATAAATTTGCTTTTCCAGTATGCATAATGCAGACACTGAAGAAATTACTTTCTTACTATAATTCATACCCTATGGTAACCAGCTCACATATATTAAGTATAAATATATATATATAAATATAAGGGGACAGGGGACAGGGGAGGAATATATATTATATTATTATTTATATATATACCAGTATATATATTTTAGAAATAAAAATAGTATTCAAGGTTTATTGTATGCTATTGAATGATATTATTATTAATAAGGTATATAATATATATATATATATATAATATATATGTATATTATATATATTATATATATTGCAGACGATGGTTTTTACTAATTTAAATAGTATTTTTTTTTTAAATTTCTTGTGGTTTTATTGGCTTCAAGGAAAGTATATAGTGACCTAATTGATTTTACATTATTATTATTATTATTATTATTATTATATTATTATTATTATTATTATTATTATTATTATTATTATTATTTAGATGTCTTTAAATATTTATATATAAAGAATATTAAATGGTCTGAGCTGTTGTGGGATTATGAATTAAAAATAATTTATGTCCAGTGTAGTTTTGAAATAGTGTATATTACCATAGGCTATTAATTATTATTTTTTTAAATATATAGTTTGATGCTGAATTTAGAAGATTTAGTATTGAAAAACACAAACTTAACAACTTAGAAAGCTTCAGAGAACAAATCCAAGAGCTACATAAACTTACATCAATTGCTTTTATTTTGGCTTATATTGATCCAAAAGATGGATGTCTCCTTCCAATTACTAATAATGAAAATTTTAAAAGGGCAATAGAGACTTCCAGACCAACTATAAAAATTATTATACAAAGAAAAGGTAAGTGTTTTTATTTTGATAAATGTTATTAATGTGTATGCAATATCTTTTTGCTGAGAATTATTAAAAAAAAAAAAAGCTGTAAAGATTTTGCTTATTTTATTCTTCATAAATTGGGTAGTATTTTAGGCCTATATGAAATTGATTTCTAAAAAGGTTTACAGTTCCCTTACATTATTTATCTTGATGCGTTATTTTATGAGATATGAAAATATCTTAATCCTTATGTCCATGAAACCCAGAGAATTGAATTAAAAAGTTTATTAAATGTTGTATATATTTCTTACTCTAATTACTATTTTTATATTTTAAGATATAGCTACTGTATATTTCTAATTTGATCCTGTGTATTGTATAATAACTGGAGTTACTTAAATAATTATGGTATGTAAAAAAAATTGAGGATCATGATTGCATAATATATATTTATATATATTTTATATAAAACTGATGCTAAGTATAAGGTATAGATACATTTAGATATATAAGATTTTATATTAGTTTATCTGTAATATGAGTTAATATAAAGTGTTAATAAATACAAGTTTACTAGTAAATGTTAATATAGAAGTTTATTTAATAAATTACGGGTACAATAAAAATTTAATTAAAAAGTAATTAAAGTTTATTAAGTGTTATATAAATGTTTTTTTTTAATTTTTATTATAAAAGTTTAAAATAAAGTTATATAAACTTTAAATGAAAATATTTTTATAGAATTAAAGTTTCTCAAAGTAATTAAATTTTTGATGTAATTTATGTTAAATTCTATTGAACAATTCAACTTTTAAATCTTTCATGTAATATTTTCCCTTATTAAAGTTTACTATTAAAGTGTCTATATTAATAAACGTAATTAATTAGTTTTCCTTGCTAAGCTCTCTCACTGTAACGTTTCGATCTCAAGTTCTCATGCTAACGTTTATATAAGACGCTTTTGATAATAGAAAAGTCAAAACTATCATATTGAAAAGTCTTATATGTAACAGTCTTTCTCCATGCTAAAGTTTAAATCGACGAAGTTTACATCAAAAGTCTTAAATGCTAAAAGTAGTTATAATTACAAAACTATATGTAATATGTATTAATTAAAGATTTATGAAAAGTATAAATAAAATTTATGTATATCGACAAATTTAATGTTAAACGTTTTGAGAGTTTAAATATATAAAAGTTAAATATTGAAAGTAAAAGTTATCGTAAAGTATGTTTAATATAAGTTTCATGTAAAACAGTTTATGTTAAAGTTTAAGTACAGTTATATAAGTTTATGTAAAGTTTTTATGCTAAAGGTTCTGTCGTAAAGTCTTATGTAAAGTCATATGAGTAGCTACAGTTAATGTAAACTTTATGTAAACTTTATAGATTACGTGATATGTAAAAGATTATAATGAAGATTTATTTTTATAAAGTTATAATAAAGTATTATATAAAGTTTACAGAATATAAATGTTATGTAGAAAGTATTTATAAAGTAAGCTAGTTTATATACAAGTTTATATAAATTTTATATAACAGTTTATATACATAAGTTTAGATTATAAAGTTTAATATAACAAGTTTATCATAAACTTTAATGTACATAGTGTTAAGACGAAAGGATTGATGTAACAATTTATGTAAAGTTTTATATGTAAAAGTTCTAATTTTATATAAATTTACATACTAAAGTTTATGATAAAAGTCGTTAAATCGTAAAGTTTCATTGTACGAAGTTTAATGTAAAAGTTTATATACAGTTGCTAAAAGTTACTGTAAAGTTTGTGCTAAAAGTTTTACATATAAGTGTGTATATAAAAGTCTTATGGATACAAGGTCGATAACGAAAAAGTCTTATATTATAGAAGTCAATATAAGTTGTTATCCAACCTAAAGTTATAATATCATATAGTCATAAGCTCAGTTAATATATAAAGTTAATATATAAGTTTACTAATAATAAGTGTTATATATAAAGTTTATTATAAAGTTTATGTAAAATTCTCACTATAAGTTTAATTGTAAATCTTATGCTAAAGTTTATATAAAATTTTATTAAATATAGAAAATTTTACGTAAAGTTTATGTAAAAGTTTTTCGCCTATAACGTTTATGTAAACAGGTTCTATGTATACGAGTTTATGTAAGATGTGAATTGCTAATTAGTTAGTATATAAGAATTTTCTCAATAATAAAGTTCTAGCATAAAGTTTTATATAACGTATTTATATATAAAGTTTTTATATAAAGTATCAAAACGATAATCAAAGTTTATTGTAACAAAGTTTTATATAAAGTTATGCTTAAAGTAATATCAAATTAAATAGAACTTTTATATATAGTTTATGCTATAAAAGTATTTATGTAAAAATTATGTACAGTTCTTCATGTAAAGTTTAATATACCAAGTTTATGTCTAAATCACCTTAGTAAACGTTTTCATGTAAAGTTTCATTGTAAAGCTTTGATATAAAGTTTAATATAAAGTTTATATAATAGTTCATATAAATTCTTTATTCAGTTTCATATCATAATTTTATATAAAGTTTATTTAATTAAAGTTTATAATAACGTTTTATATAAAGTCTTATGTAAAGTTTATAATAAAGTTTCTGAGTAAAAGTTTCTCGTAAGTTTTACAAATGCTTTAATGGTAATAGTTTATGTTAAAGGTTTCACTGTAAAAGAATTTCAGTCGTAAATGTTATAGTGTTATAAGGTTTTTTATGTAAGTTTATTTAATGTTTATATAAAGTTTATATAAAGTTTATATAAAGTTTATATAAAGTTTACATAAAGTTTATGTAAAGTTTATGTAAAGTTTTATGTAAATGTTAATTACATCAAGTTTATTGATTAACACTTTATGTGAACATAGAGTGTTATGTAAAGTTTTAATAAAGTTTATTAAGTTTCTAATCTAAAAGTTCTAATTGTAAGTTACTGTAAAGTGTATATAAGTTTATTTAAAGTTATATAAAGTCTTGTTTATTTAACAATTGCTGTATCATAAACGATTATAAAGTTTAGTTAAAAGTTTTAAACTAAAGTTTTCAACTAAATAAAGTTTCACGATAAAGTTTATTGCTAAAGTTAAGTTTAATATAAAAGTTTGATGTTAAAGTTTATATAAAGGTTTATGTAAAGTATTATATATACACCAGTATTACTGCTATTAAGTTTACTATACAAGTTCTATGTAAAGTTTACGATAACAGTCTTTAATATTATCAAGTTTATATAAAGTTTATTGTAAATAGTTTTTAAATAAAAGTTTATCTACATCAAAGTTTTGCTATAAGTTTCATGTAAAGTGTTCTGTAAAAGTTTATTTAACAGTTTATGTAAAGTATTACTGAAGTTTATGTAAAGATTTATGTAAGTTTATATACAAGATTTATATAAAGTTTTATACTAAGTTTATATAAAGTTTACTATATAAAGTTTATATAAAAAAAAGTTTATATAAAGTTACTATAAAGTTTATATAAACGTTATAAGAAGTTTTAATATAAAAGTTTATCGTAAAGTTTGATACTAAAGTCTTTATGTAAGTTATATAAAGTTTTTAAATAAAGTTTACTTAAGATGATAAAGAGTTTATGTAGACTAGATTCGTATTAAGTATTTTTTATAAAGTTTAATATTTGGAAAGATTTTATTAAATTTCGTCTACAAGTTTTCATATAAAATTTTGTAAAAGTTTTGTGGTAGTATGCTTTCCAATATTATAGTAAAAGTTTATGTAAAGTTTAATGTAAAGTTTTATAATGTAAGTTTGATGTAAATGTTTAATTTTGTGGTTTTTGCTAAAGATTATATATAAGTTCTATATATAAAGTTTTTATATAAAGTTTTATATAGCTATTTATCATAAAGTTTTGTAAATAATTATATAGAAGTTTATTTAAAAGTCTTATGATAAAAAGTTTATTTAAAGTTTATGTAAAGTTTATGTAAAGTTTATATAAAGTTTATGTAAAGCTTATTATGTAAAGTTAATATAAAGTTTATTTAAATTTATATAAAGTTTATATAAAGTTTATATAAAAATTACATAAAGTTTATGTAAAGTTTTAAACTAAAGTTTATGTAAGTTACTATAAAGATTATGTAAAAGCTTATGTAAAGTTTATATAAGATTTATTTAAAGTTTATTTTATATAAATTTCATGTAAAGTTTATATAACAGTTTTAATGTAAAGTTTATGTAAAGTTTTGTGGTAAAGTTTTATGCTAAGTTGAATATAACAAAATATTAGTTTCATAATAAAAGTTTTATACAAAGTTTAATAAAGTTTATATAAAGCTTAATATCTAAATCGGTTCTGTGTAAAACCCAAATATAAATAAAAATTTAAAAGTTTTGATGTTTATAAAATGTATGTAAAGTTTATATATAGTTTATGTAAAGGCTTATTATGTAAAGTTAATATAAAGTTTATTTAAATTTATATAAAGTTTATATAAAGTTTATATAAAAATTACATAAAGTTTATGTAAAGTTTAAATAAAGTTTATGTAAAGTTTATATAAAGATTATGTAAAGTTTATGTAAAGTTTATATAAAAGTTGTACGTACTAAAATGTAGTTATTGATTAAAAGTTTTTGTTAAAGTTCATGTAAAGTTTATCATAAGAGTTTAATGTAAAGTTTTATGTAAAGTTTTGTGTACATAGTTTAATGTATAAGTTCTATCGTAAAGTTTTTTAAAGTTTATTATAAAGTTTAATAAATTTAATTATAAAGTTTAATATAAGCTTTATATGCCTATAGTTTTGTGTAAAAGCTTTATATAAAAGTTTTACCACAAATTTAAAAGTTTATTATAAAGTATTCAAATAAAGTTTAAACAAATAACTAAAGTTAAAGTTTTTGTAAAGTTTATAAAAAGTTTTATGTGAAAGATTTATGTACTGTTAATAGACATTTACCCCTCCCCCTTATTTCTTTATCCCTATCCCGCGCACTCGCTTTACCCCCACTACACCATTAGCGTATCGCTCCGTTGCCACAACCTGTCCCTCCATTGTTTACCCTACCAAAAACCCCTTTACGTTGTTGGCCGCAGATGACTACATATGTCACAGCAGTTACCTTATGTAAAGTTTCATCTACAAGTTTTATACTAAATTTACGTAAAGTTTAACTATCTAAAGTTTTTAATACAATACTGTGTTATATAAAGGTTTATATAAAGTTTATATTACAGTTTATATAGAAGTTTCTATATCAGTTGTAGACTATGAAGTTTATATAAACCGTTTATATACTACTTTATAAAAAGTATATTAATACCTAGACAGTTTAATGTAAAGCTTTAAAGCAAAGTTATGTATAAGTTTATGTAAAGTTCTTATGTTAGCAGTTTATTTACTAATAAAGTTTATATAAAGTTTAATAAAAGTTTTATATAAAGTTTATTGTAAAGTTTATGTAAAGTTTATTCAAAAAGTTTAATGTAAAGTTTATGTAAAGCTTTTATAATATAAGTTTACTATAAGTTTATATAAACGTTTATATATAAGGTTTTATAGAAAATGTTTATATAAAAAGTTATCTTAAAGTTCTACATAAAGTTTTATGCAATGTTTCTATAAGAAGTTATATAAAGTTAATATAAAGTTTATTATAAAAGTTGATAATAAGTTTACCTGCTAAAGTTATAATAAACTGTTTATTTGCGTACAGCTTTATAGTAAAGTTTATATAAAAAAGTTTATTAATATGTAAAGATTATGATAATAGTTTATGTAAAGTTTTTTGTAAAGTATTATTGATAAAGTTTGATCGTAAAGTCTTAGTGCTAAAGTTTATTGTAAAGTTATAATAAAGTTTATATAATAAGTTTTTCATAAGTTTTATAATAATAGTTATATAAAGTTTATATAAAGTTCACATAAATAGATTTATGTAAGAGTTTGTATATAAAGTTTATTTCGTAAAGTTTAATATAAAGCTTTATATAAAGTCTTATGTAAAGTTGTATGTCAAAAATTATGTTATGGTTTATGTTTGAGAGTTTATACAAGTTTATGTAAAGTTATATTGTAAAGATTATCAATTTCATAATAAAGTTTATATCATAAGTTTATACTAAAGTTCATTCATAAAGTTTATATAAAAGTTTAATGATAGAAGTGTTACGATAAGAGTTTATGCGAAAAGATTTATATAAAGTTTATATATATACATTTTACTATAAAGTTTTATAAAAACATTATATAAAGTTTTGTAAAGTTTATATAAAATTATGTAAGTTTATGCGTAAAGCTATTAGACTATAAAAGTTACATCAATGTTTCATGCAACAGGTTTATCTAAAGTTATATATAAAGTTTAATATAAAGTTTATTATAAAGTTTATAAATAAGTTTACATTAAAAGTTTAGATAAGAACTGGTTATTTAAGAGAGTTTTAACTCCTCGGTTTGTATATAAAGTTATATAAACTTATGTAAAGTTTCCATGTAAAAATTTATGGTAAGAGTTTATGTAAAGTTTTATGTAAACTGTTTTACATAGAATAATAATAATAATAGATAAAATTAATCTTGAACTAAATTGCACTACAATTTGCCGTCAGAATCAATTATAAAGTCTTATATATTAGTTAAAATAAAGTTTATATAAATTATATAAAGTTTATGTAACGTTTAACAAAGTTTACATAAAGTTTAATAAAGTTTATATCAAGTTTAAAATTTATATAAGGTCTATATAAAGTTTATACTAAAGTTTATGTAAAGTTTATATTAGTAAGTATAAATATAAAGTATTAAAACATAAAGTTTATAGACTCTAAAGTATATATGTAAAGTCATCACCTCAACATAAAGTTTATGTAAAGGTTTCATATAAAGTTTATATAAAAGTTATATAAAGTTATATATAAAGTTTATATAAAGAATTATCAATGTAAAGTTTATATAAAGCTTTATGTAAAGTTTATTTGTAAAGTTTATATTAACAGTTTATGTAAAAGTTTTACACTGTTAATAGTTTAATGTACACTAAGTCTTATTATAAAGTGTTATATAAAGTTTAGATAAAGTTATTATTAATACAAGTATCTAACATTTAATAATTTTGGTACAATCGTTAAAGGTTTATTTAGAAGTGTACATTTTAAAGTTTATTAATAAGGTACAGTTTATTAGTTTATTATAAAGTAAGGTACAGTTTATTAGTTTATTAGAAAGTAAGGTACAGTTTATTAGTTTATTAGAAAGGTTTTATATAAGGGGTAATTTTAAGATAGGATAGGTTAATATTGGTAAAGTTATGTATGGAATAAGCTTCGGATATTTTTCTATTCTAAGTTTAATGTAAAGCTTTTATGTAAAGTTTATGTTCAGTTTTTTTATAAAGTTTTATATAAAGTTTAATAGAATTATTTTATCATAAACCTTTATATAAACATTTATATAAACTTTAATGATAACGTTTCACTGATAAAGTTTTCATGTTACAACGAGTCGTTATCATAAGTTTTATGTAAGGTTTATTGTAAGTTTATGTAAAGTTTATGTTAAAGTTTATATGTCAAATTTATGTAATGTTTACGGTAAAGTTTACTTAAAGTTTATATAAATTCTATGTAAAGTTTATGTAACAGTATATGTAAAGTTTATGTAAAATTTTATATATTAGTTTATATGTAAAGTTTGTGCCCAAGTTTATATATTTTATAAACGTTTATATAAAGTCTATATAAAGTAAATAATGTTTTTATTAAGTTATAATGAGTAAAATTACTTAACTTTTTGTAAAGTTTTATGTAAAGTTATTAAAGGTTAGTTTAATTAAAGTTTAATTGTAAGTTTATATAATACGTTATTATCAAAATGTTTATTAAAAGTTTATGGAAAGTTAATGTAAAGTTATGTAAAAGTTTATATAAAGAGTTATGCATGTAAACGTTATGTATAAGTTTTATTTTTGTAAAAGTTTTAAATACAAGTGTTATTATAAGTTTATGTAAAGTTTATTAAAGTTTTCAAATAAAGTTTACGATAAAGTTTAATGCAAATTTGTTAAATTATATCTTTGTATAAAGGTTTATATAAAGTTTAATAATTTATGGTTTATGTAAAGTTTATTGTAAAGTTTATATAAAGTATGTCCAGTTATGTAAAGTTTAATATAAAGTTTATTTAAAGTTATATACAAAGTTTATTGTTTTTAAAGTCTTCATGTTAAGTCTTATGTCAATAGTTTCATATCAAAAAGGTTTATGTAAAGTTTATGTAAAGTTTATCGTAAAGTTTATGTAAAGTTTTCATAAAGGATAAATCAAGTTATTTATATAAAGTTTTGTAAATTTTTTAAGTCTTAATTTTTTCTTATGTAAAATATTAAATTAGTTAAGAATTTATGTAAAGTTTTGTAATGTTTTTTATGTACATTATGTAAGAGGTGGTTATGTAAAGTTTATATGATATAAGCTTGTAGGTAAACGTTTATGTACAAGTTATTAAAGTTTATATATGTTGATTTTACCATAAAGATATAATAAAGTTTTATGTTGTTATAAGTTTTATATAAAGTTTAAATGTAAAGTTTATAAAGTTTATACTAAACTTATTTATGTAAGCTTTACTGTAAAGTTTTTCTTATGTAAAGTTTGTGTAGAAGTATTAATGTATATGCCTTTATGTAAAAGTTATGTAGTAAAGTTGTAAATAAAAATTATGTATAAGTTTCAATAAATACAAGCTTTTAATAAAGTTTATATAAAGTTTATAATAAACGTTTATATAAAGTTTATATAAAGTTTATATAAGTTTAAATAAGTATAAGTTTATATAAAGTTCTTATAAAGTTTATATAAATTTATTTAGTAAAGTTTATTAAAGTTTTTAAAGTGTACTTAATGTATAGTTTATATAAAGTTTATGTAAAGTTTTATATTTAAAAGTTTATAAACAAGTTATTATGTAAAGTTCATATCCTTTAAGTCTTAAGTAAGCTTATATTTAAAGCTTTATCAGTATAAGTTTATGTCAAAGTCTTATATAGCACAAGTTTATAACTAAAGTTTATATAAAGCTTTATTCATAAAGTTTGTATATACACAAAGTTTTTATATATAAAGTTTATTAAGTTTCATATAAATTTATAATTAAAGGTAATTTAACGTTATTATAAGCAAAGTTTTAAGTTAAAAGTTTAAATGTAAAGTTTATGTAGATTTAATATAAAAGTTTTATGTAAAGTTCTATGTAACACGTTTATAAAAAAAGTTCTATGTAAATGTTTTATTATATGATGTTTAACTGTAAACGTTTTCTTATGTAATTGTATTTGTTAAAGTTATGCTAAAGTCCTTATTATAAAGATTTTTTATGGGAACAAGTTTATGTGTAATGTTTATGTAAAGTTTATGTATACGTTTTTTTTGTAAAGTTTATAAAAAGTTTATCCCTCAAAGTTATGTAGAGTTTATATAAAGTTAATATATAAAGATCAATGAAAGTTTTAAAATAATTATTTTATGTAAATGTTTATTATACAACAGTGTCTACATACAGTCTGTAAACGTTTATGTACAAGTTTAATGTAAAGTTAATATAAAAAGTTATGTAAAAGATATATAAAGTTTATATGAAGTTTATGTAAGTTTATTATAAAGTTTATATAAAGTTTATCAAACAAGTTTATCATAAACGTTAGAGATCAAGCTTTTATATAAAGTTTATAAAGTTTATATATAAAGTTTATATAAAGTTTATGTAAAGTTCTTATATAAAGTTTTATATATAAAGTTTATAAAAAGTTTTATATCAAAGTTTATATAAAGTTTATTTAACGTTTATGTAAAGTTTATGTAATGTTTATTTTAAGTTTATTTCACACCCCAAGTTTATGTACAAGTTTATGTAAAGTTTTATGTAAGTTTATTTAAAGTTAATGCAAAAGTTTATGTAAAGTTTGTAAAGTCAAAGTTTTAATATAAAGTTTCATTCTTTCTAAAAACCTGTACTATCAAACTTTATATAAAGTTTATGTAAAGTTTATGTAAGTTTTGTATATTCATTAAATGGAAAGTTTAATATAAACTCTTATGTAAAGTTTATGGTTAAAGTTTAGATAACAGTTTATATGTAACGTTTATGTTAAGTTTATGTAATGTTTAGTAAAGTTTATGTAAAGCTTTATCTCAAGTTTAAATGTTTTGACTTTTTGTACCTGTTTAATGTATATTCTTTATGTAAAGTTGATATAAAGCTTTGTATAAAGTTTATGTAAAGTTCATAAAAAAGTTTATATAAAGTTAATATAAGGTTTTTATGTAAAAACTTATATAAAGTTTATATATACTTTTAAAATATAGAAAAGTTTATATAAAAGTTTAATATAAAGTTTAAATAAAGTTTACCTAAAGTTTATGTAAAGGTTACTGTTATTAAAACGTTTATTGTAAAGTTTAATAATAAAGTTCTTATCGTAAATTAATATCATCAAGTTTATGGTACGACTTTGTATGTAACTTTTTATGGAGGATTATACTTTTCTAGTTCTGTTAAAGTTTAAGTATAAAATTTATGTTAAAAGTTTTATGTAAAGTTTAGATAAAGTCTTTGTAAAGTTTACTAAAGTTTATATTCAAAATGTTTATTTAATGTTTATTTTCCGTTTATGTAAAGTTTGAGGTAAGAGTTAATTGTAAAGTTTTATGTAAAGTTTAGGCAAAGTTTTATGTAAAGTTTAAGGTAATAGTTTTATATAACAACTTTAATGAAAGTTTAATCATAAACTTTATATAAATTTTTATATAAAGTTTATGTAAATTTATGTCAAAGTTGTATATAAAAGTTTATATAAAGTTTAAATGTAAAGTTTATATAATAGTTTAAATGTAAATGTGTGGTGTAATAGGTATGGACAGAAAGTAAATTATGTAGAGTCTAATATAAAAGTTTATATAAAAGTTTATATAAGTTTATGTAAAGTTTTGTAAAATTTAGGTAAAGTTTATATAAAAACGACAACGTTTTATGTAGAAAGTTTATATAAAGTTATATACCAAGTTGTTTTTATGTAAAAGTTTAATAAAGTTTATATAAAGTTATATAAAGTTTATGTAAAGGTTTATATATAAAATTATATAAAGTTTATATAAAGTTTATATAAAAGTTTATAATATAAGTTTAATATAAAGTTTAATATAAATAGTTAAATCAAAGTTTAAATAAAGTTTACTATAAAACGTTATGTAAAAGTTAAGTTTATATAAATTTATAATACAAGTTATATAAAGTTTAATGTAAAGTTTTATATAACGTTTATGTAAAGTTTAATTAAAGTTTAATAAACTTTTATCATACAAAGTTTATGTAAAGTTAATGTAAAGTTTAATATAAAGTTTATGTAAAGTTTACTTGTAAAGTTAATGTAAATTTTATGTAAAGGTTATTGTAAAGTTTATGGTAAGTTTATGTAAATTTATATTATAAGTTTATAAAAAGTTTATAATAAAGTTTATATAATAAGTTATATAAAGTTTATATACACTTTTATGTAAAGTTTTATGTAAGTTTATATAAAGTTTATTGTAAAGGTTTATATAAAGTTATATAAACTTATGTAAAAGTTTATGTAAAAATTATGTAAAAGTTTATGGTAAAGTTTATGTAATTCTTCATTGTAAAGTTTAATGTAAAAGTTTAATGTAAAGTTTCATGTAAGTTTATATACAGTTTTATATAAGTTGTACTATAAAGTTTTTATATAAAGTTTATAAAATAGGTTATATAAAGGTTTATGTAAAGTTTGTTAAAAGGGATATAAGTTTAATAAAGTTTTCGAAACATCTTAATATAAAGTTATATAAAGTTTTATGTAAGAGTGTTCAAAAGTTTATTACAAGTTTATGTAAAGTTTACTTTAAAGTTATCATAAGATTTTAATATAAACGTTTATATAAGGTTTCATAAAAAGTTTTATATATAAAAGTTTTTAATAAAGTTTATATAAAGTTTAATAAAGTTTATATAAAGTTTATATAAAGTTTATATAAAGTTTATATAAAGTTTATATAAAGTTTAATAAAGTTTATATAAAGTTTATATAAAGTTTATATAAAGTTTATATAAAGTTTATATAAAGTTTATATAAAGTTTATATAAAGTTTATTGTAAAGTTTATGTAAAGTTTATGTAAAGTTTATATAAAGTTATGTAAAGTTTATATAAAGTTTATATAAAGTTTATATAAAGTTTATGATAAAGATCATGTAAAGTTTTATTAAAAGTATATTTTAAAGTTTATATAAAGTTTATATAAAGTTTATATAGAGTTTATAAGTAAACTTTATGTTAAGTTTATGTAAAGTTTATGTAAAGTTTGTGTAAAGTTTATGTAATGTTTATGTAAAGTTTATGTAAAGTTTATATAAAGTTTATGTAAAGTTTATATAAAGTTTAATAAAGTTTATATAAAGTTTATATAAGTTTATATAAAGTTTATATAAAGCTTTTATAATAAAGTTTATATAAAGTTTATATAAAGTTTATTTAAAGTTTATGTAAAGTTAATGTGAAGTTTATATAAAGTTTATGTAAAGTTTATATAAAGTTTATGAAAAGTTTATGTAAAGTTTATATTAAGTTTATGTAAAGTTTATTTAAAGTTTATATAAAGTTTATGTATAAGTTTCCTACTAAAAGTTTATATAAAGTTTATATAAAGTTATAATAAAGTCTATACTTAAGTTTATTTATATTGTTTTCATATAAAGTTCACATAAAGATTACCCGACTGATTATGTAAAGTTAAAGCAAAGTTTATGCTAAATTTATGTAAATTCTGATTTTAAATAGAGTTTAAATAAAATTTTACTGTCAAATTTTTTTGTAAAGTTTATGTAAAAGTATGTAAAGTTTATATAAAGTTTATGTAAAGTTTACTTGTAAGTTTTGGAGTAAAGTGTTATGTAAAGTTATATACAACTTTGTGAAGACAATTAATGAATACATGTGTACTTGTATCTATGAAAGTTTATGTAAAGTTATATAAGTTTATTTAAAGTTTATTATAAAGTTTATATAAAAGTTAATATAAAGTTTATGAAAAGTATTTGTTAAAGTTTAAGTACATTTTAATATAAAGACTACATAAAGTTTAATTTAAAGTTAGATGGCGTTGAGATAATTTTTATCATTATGTAAAAGATTATATAAATTTATATAAAGTTTATGTTAAAGTTTATATAAAGTTATAAATAGTTTATAAAAAATTTATTTTTTATTAGTGCGCCTTTTTGGTGTGCCCGGCCTGTATAACTCAACATACCACCAGACAGAAAACCCCATACAGAGGGTTTATTTCTGAAAGTACGTACGGATAAGCAGACGTTTATGTTGTGAGTGAGCGACATCATTATGTGACATTATGTTACGATGTGGCACTGGGAGCAAGTTCAAGATTTATATTTAGGCCGTTGTGTTGGAATGAGGAAGGGAACGGATGATGCGATGTATAGGAAAGTTGTGAATGAGAAGAAGGTGTGATGCAGATTAAATCGTTGGTGAATGTAAGGGAACTCAAGTCTTGTATGTGCTAGAAGTCTTACATGAGCGCTATGTTGTTACCTGTGTATTGTATAATTGTACGGTAATGAGACTATGGTCTGGAAATAAGAAGTTAGATTTAAAGTTCAATGTGTCTCAGATGGACACACTAGGGCATGCTAGGGTTGTGAGAGAATTAAACTAAGTGAGGATGAGCGTATTAACAGAGTTGTTGTGTGTGAGAAAGGGTAACAGTAAGAATCAAATGAAGTACTGTTTGAGATGGTTTGGTCATGCTGGAAAGAATGAATATGATCATCGGTTGGTTAAGCGGCTGTATAGTGGAGAGTGTGGTTGGGAACCGACCGGCTGGGAGACCGAAGAAGAAAAAAAGTGGATAGTCGCTGAACGAATGTCTGAAGGAGAGAAACGGAGTTTGGTGAGGCAGAAGAAAGTGTATATATGTAGTGAAGATGGCGGGGGATTGTGAGGGGGGTCATGGGTTTGTGGCCCCTGGCCTTAGAGGATGAACCCATTACACCTGACCGATACTATCATACGTGTGGTCCATGCTGTCCCATAAGCTTTAAGGCGTGGAATTTTCTGGACTGCGATGCCAGTTCTTCTACTAATTAAAATGGTACTGGAGGGGCGCGTACAGGAGCTGGGCTTTCTTTTCGAAAAGCTTCATTGTCATGTATCTCTATTCATCTGCTTTTTTCTCTTTTCGCGAAAATGGACGTTGCTCTTCACCACATCTTACTCCCATATCTTGCGGAAACTAGAAGAAGATAAAGAAAGAAAGATATATATATTATATATATATATTATATAATACATATAAATATCTATTATTAAAAAAAATGAACTAAAAACTATTATTATATATATATATAGATAAGACTTCTGTATTCCTAAAAAGAACCTCAAACGCAGGGATGAAAATTCGAACCAATGCATTATCAACTTTATTATAAGAACAACGTTTCGATCACCACCAGTGTTCATCATTCATACTATAAAGACATAGTTAAAACCCAATAGCCACCCATAATTTAAAAAAGAAGGAAAAGCACTTAACGTATTACAGAAAAAAGTGAAGAAATGAAGGTGACAATAAAGAATAAAAAGAATCATAAAACAATAATAATGTTACCCGTAATATAACAACTAATTAATAACATAATCCTTATTGGTAATTTCCCTCATGAAATATAATAATTAGTTCTTATTAATAAAATAAAATTTAGTAAACTAATAATAAAATAATCAAAATACAATAAAATAATAATAATAATAAATAATACCATAATATAATAAAATATAATAATATAATAATAATATAATAATAATATATTAATAAAAAAACAAATACAAGGAAGATAATAAACTATTCAGAAAAATACTACATAGTTCATAATAATATAAAATTATACCAATTGTGTCTTATTATTCGACTTAATCAATATCAATATTAAACAATAGGGATAATAATATAAATAAAAATAAAATAAAAATAACTAAATAATATAATAATAATAATAATAATAATAAATAATAATATAAAAATAATAATAATAATAATAATAATATAATAAAATATAATAAAATAATAATTATAATAACTAAAACATTTTAACACAAGAGTAGAAAATTAACGCAAAGAATCAGATATTGCAGAGGAGCAAACTGTGACACATGTTAGAACAAATTTTCAGACTAAAGTTAAAATTGAGGGCGGAGTTAAAAAATTAGTGGAGACAAAATACGTTTAGACCGAGAAAATACGAATATCTAGAATTCTGATATAGAGCTGGATCACTATACAATAAACTATATTGAGTAGGAGTTGTTTAGCTGTTCGTCGATTAGACTTGCCTGGTCTTAAGTATTTAGAGAGGTTTAACTATTATTGATAATATAAGGGATTCAAGGAACTCAGATAGAACTGTGTGTCAGGGGCAAGAACATCTCAAAATGTCGAACTCAAGGGACTGAGAAGCACTTCAGAATGATCTCTAAAAATAGAAACACTTCTTTTTGGTCGAGACAGAGGCATATAGGTTTCTGTGGACTAATTCCCATGTGGCGCACAATGCTCGAGAACGGAAAGTCCCTGTGGTAGAATCCTATATAGGAAGCCTCGCTCACAGCGAGGACAGTTATACTTAAGATGACTCTGGACTCAAAACAGTGCAGGGAAACGGTTCTTTGTATTAAAAAATACAATTTTTTGAAGCAGTTAGTCAAAATAATCCCCCATTGAAGCGATATGAGGAACGAGTATTAAGAGAGGTACTCAACAGTTCTTATTTGAGTGCGACAGAGGTTTATGCGCCAACAAAAGGAAAGACGAACATATAATCTTTTTAGAAACAGTGTGGGTTTGGTAGTTTGGGTTGATAATTTTTGGAGAAGAAACTTTTGACATGAAGTTTAAAATAGCCAAGGGTAGTTGTTGTTTACGAAAGTAATTTGCTAACAAAATCGAACATTCTTTTGCAGAGATATATAATTCGAGCTAAT
>JABUQX010002201.1:45000-63103 GCA_015478945.1 Trachelipus rathkii | reverse complement strand
TAATATATATATACTAATAATACATAATATATATAAATAATATACTATAATATAAATTAATATATATATTGGCGACGAGAATCTGAGGAAAGATTTAACTGAGCGAATATAATAAAACAAACATTAGTGAAAATAATTGGCTTAAATATTGTTTTTCAAATTAAGAATTTACACTTGCAAATACTTTAAAACATTTTATGTTTCAACTAAAATTTTCTTTCTTCGGTTTTAATTTATTTCATTATCTTTTATTTATTTAATTATTTTATTGCATATTATTTTATTTTATTTTTTCTCCCTTTTGCGTTTATTAATGTACAATTGTCCAGGAAATAATTCAAGTCCCTAATTTACGAAACCTCCTTTTTCAGACATGTCATTTACCCCGCCATTTTACTTCCCCACCGACAACCTACCCAAATTTCACGCATTCTCCCCCTTCCCCAACGTCCAATTTACACTTGATCCCCTTTGAAAAGATATTATTCTTACACATCAATTTTTTTTGCAATTAAATATTTAATGAAAAACTTATAAAAAAAAAAAACTCTAATGGTGATTTTTTTTTTTTTTTTTTTTTTTTTTTTTTTTTTTTTTTTTTTTTTTTACGTCTTTGTTAATTTTATAATTTTTCTTTCATGTTTGAAACAGTGAAAAAAAAAACAGAAAAAGATCAAATCAGGGAAGCATTATTAAATATAATTAAAAGAATTAATATTAAATGCATTATATTCAAAAGTTTTATCATCCATAATTAAAAAACTCAAATTCTAAAAGAAAAGTGAAAGTGAAACATTTATTAAAGTTAAAGATAAATGCCATAATTTTATGTATTAGCTCTGGTTTTGAAATAATACTTATATTCAATCCAGTCGTATATATATACCTAATATTATATATATAACTATTATATATATATATATATATACATAACAAAATAACTGTCTATGTCTTATCTTTAGAAAAAAATATATATAATAAAATAAAATAAATAAATAAATATATATATCATATATATATTATATATCATATATATATATTATATAATATAAAATATATATAATATACATAATACATATATATATAATTATATATAATATATTATATAAGTATATATATATATAAATAAAAATAATAATATATAAATATATATATATTATATAAGAATATATATATATATATAAAATATATATATATATATAAATGAAATAAATAATATATATATAATATATATATATAAATATATATATATAGTATACTATTATATACTATATATAATATAAAATTATATATATATATAATATATATATAAAATATATAATACTATATAAATAATAATAATATATATATATATATTAATATATCTGCGAGTCTCACGGCACAGCACGCTCTGCCTTACAGGTAAAAGAACTTTTATCCACTTAAAAGAGCCATATCGTCGCGCACGGAGTCCTCGTACCCTATCTATTTAGGTACCGCTCAGTCACTCGCGTACTCTAAATCCAATACGTAGTTATGAAATAGACTTAAGTATATGTAATCACATGACTCTATCGTTCTCGTTCCAACATCTTCGTCTACTATATCACAAAGCCTAGCGTACTCTACCACGACGGAACGCACCCAAAACATATAATAAAAATAATGCACTAATAATTTATCTGTCGTATTTTATGTTCCGCCTATTACTATTAAAATGTTTTAAGCATGCAGTTTTTTCCACTTATTTTTCCAAAAAAAGCCTGTATAATTAGTGTGATTCCCAAAAATAAAATCTAGATTCATATCATATATAGTGTAGGGGAATTTCCTCTACACTATTTTTTTTAAGAAAAATAATACTGTGGGCTACAGGTCCCAAAATAAGACGAGCCAAAAGACAATTAATTGTTAGGCTTACATTTAGTAAGACCTATATGAGGAAAACAATAAGTGAGTGATTAGGGAAAAAAGAAGCGTAGACGTTACAAATTAATTAATTTTAGACAAACAACATGGGTCTTTTTCAATTAAATAAAAGTCGTTAAATTACGGACATTGAAAATTATTTCGCTGAACAATTGTCCAATTTAAATTATAACACAACCCACAATGAAAACACAAAGAATATATAAAATATATAAAACAACAAAAAAAATTATATATAATATATCAATAGATTCTTATATGACCCACCTCATTAACCGCTTAACAGAGAACGTCAAAATTTGATTCAATGAACATTTATCGTTCTTTATACATATAACCGAACAGAAAAGAAAAAGGCTCAGAGTTTAAGCTTCCACCGAACATTTGAAAATGACTTTTAACCAACATGCCTCACCCACTTTGTAAACATATTTCAAAACCTTATCTCAGAAATACGACTGAACTCAATATTTAAGTACCAATTATTATTCACTCTGAACAATGTTATTTTTTTTTTATTATATTTACATGCATCTATAGTCTTTCCAAGGAAACTTATGCCTTCTTTCAGTTCCTTGCGTCTCCTCAACATTCTTTATCTCCACTCATGTCTGTATATAAATACTTCACCATCTCTGTGTATTTATCACTACCTTCAATTTAAATTACTTCCCCCACTTTTAAGCTATCATGCGTACTTAATATTGTCACTACATTATTTCATGTACTAACTAATATTGCGTTTTAGATAATGAATTGAACCTATCAACACCCCCTTTCCAATAGTGTTATATATATATAAATATAGCTTGGCCCGTGACTGGACTTAATCTATAACTATATATATAGTTTCAATAGATGGTTAAAAAAAATAAATAAAAAAAAAAAAAAAAAAAAAAAAAAAGACAAAAAAGTATATATATTTACTATATATAGATTATACATATTATATATATTAGAATATATAATTAATATATATATATATATATATATTAATTTAATATATAATATAAGATATATATATTTATATATATATACTAATTATTATATTATATTATAATATATATATATAATATAATAATATTATATTATATAATATTATATATATATATAAGCTATTATATATATATAATATATATATTATATATATTATAAATATATATATATATAATAAATATACATATATATATATATATATAGTATATAATATATATTAATAATATATAATATATTATATATATATATATTATAATATATATATATATATAAAGAATATATATATATATATAATATATATATTAATATATTATTATAATAAATATAGTTATATATAATTATATATATATATATATATATATATTAATATTAAAATATATATATTAATAATAATTAGAATATTAATATTAATATAATATATATAATAGATATATATATATATATATATATTTAATATTAACATATTAATATCCTATGTAGTTCCACTTTATCAATTTTAATACTGACCCTAAAGTATTTCACTTAATAGTATAAATACAAACATAAAAATAATTAATATTTATGTACATTTCACAATAAATCATATAAATCTTATAAAATATTTACATAATTTCCATATTTAAATATTTATCATTAAAGTGGCCGTACAAGCAGTTAGATACAAATACAGAGGGGTAAAATTATATCTAATAAGGATAAATAATATGAATATATATATGAATAAATTTACAATAAAGAAATATATAATATAAGTAATATAAATAATATATAGAATATATAATATATAATAAAAATATATATAATATATAATAGATATATATTATATTAATATATTATAATTAAAAAGTTCAAAGATATAAATATTATTTATATATATATATATTAATATAATAATATATATATATATAATATATAATATATAGATATTAATATAATTATATTACTATATATAATATGATATATATATAAATAAGATAATTAAAATAATATATATATATAAGGTAATATAGTAAAAGTAATTAATTTAATATTAATAGAATTATTAAATTATATAATATAAATTATAGATATATATATATAATATATATAATATAACTATATATAAATATATAGATATATAATATATATATTAATATAATATTAATATAATAATATTATAATTAATATATTATATATTAATAATATTATATATAATATAATATTATAATAATAAAATTATAATAGTAATAGCAGTAATATATAAGAGTAATATAGATATATATATATATTATAAAGTTAGATATATATATAGAATAGTAAGATTATATAATATTTTAATAATATATATAGATATTATATAGATATAATATACAATATATATAGATATAGATATAGTAAATTAAATAGTAATTATAGTTATAGTATGATATATTAATTAATAATAATAATATCAATAGGTCAGTGTTAGTCCATAGGGTAATTAATAGAGAGCAATGAGAAGTCAAACGTACTTACACCTGTTAAAAAATATTAAGAATTAATTTCAAAAATATTTAATGATTATTACATATATATACATTAATATTTATTTAACCTAATTATTCAGTATATATTATTAT
Organism: Trachelipus rathkii; assembly: GCA_015478945.1. Taxonomy (NCBI): domain Eukaryota; kingdom Metazoa; phylum Arthropoda; class Malacostraca; order Isopoda; family Trachelipodidae; genus Trachelipus; species Trachelipus rathkii. The sequence goes on along the minus strand of JABUQX010002201.1, from coordinate 58,601 downwards.
ATCTATTTCAATATTTGAATTTATTATTGTATTAACAATAAATAGTATTTTAATAAATACGAATTTATATTATTCATTTAACAATTTACGTTATATATTTACATTATCAATTTTTATCAAAATATATAGATAATATAATTAATATATATATTAAATATATATATATTATATAATATTATTATATATATAAATATATTATATATAGTATTAATATTAGAATATATATATAATATATATATAATATATATATATTATATATAAGATATATATATATAAGATAACTATATATATATATAATTCTATATAATTATATATATATATTATATATATATATACCTATATATATATTATATATATTATAATATATATATATATATATAAAATATATATTAATATATATATAATTATATATAATATATATATATATATATATAGATAATATAGGATTATAATAATATTAATATTATAATATATATGCAAAAAATCTTTAGAGAGATTTTTAAAACAGCTCAAACTCTTAAAATTAGAAAAAGAAACATATTTAAAACCATTAAAGAATAAACAGGGAAATCAAAAATATTAAAGATACAAAATAGTTTAAATTTCAAGACAAGTACAACGTCTCCAAAAATGGAACCTTAAAAGGAAAAAAATAATTTTGAAACCAAAAATAAATAATAAAATAAAATATGAAGATATAAAAAAATGAAAGCATCTCTAAAAGATGGCAACATAAAATTGTGAACAAAAAATTATTTTTTGAAAAGTTATTTAAAATGTCTGATATTGAAATTTCTGTATTATATATAAAAATTAAAATCCTTCGGAAATATTAAAAATTAGATTTTGAAAATGGCAAAAAGATTCTAAAGTTGATTTAATTTTATCAAACTTGAATTAAACAAAAAAAGTTTGCCACCTTTCCAATTAATCGAGTCTTCATTCTTGATTTATGTCTAAAAATGCATTTTGTCATTTTCTCTTTCTAACCTCAACCCATATGTTTCAATCAGACCTTCAGGCTTTAATGTTTCGCCCGAAATATAATATTACAAAATCTCACAAGAATTTTTAAAAACCTCCCCCATCTTGTCAAAATTTATCGTTCTATATTTAATCAAATTTGTTGATAAGTTACGAAAAATCGAATAACTATATAGTCAAATTTTAAACATTAAATTTAATATCACAGGTATTCAGGAGAATGGATAACTTTACTATTCATTTAGAAAAGGAATTTTTTTTTCTTCTTAATCCCAAATAGCTTGAGAATGAGAAGGAATGGCCTGAGTATTTGATACTTCTTGAGGAAGTTTAAAGAAAGGTTAGAGATTGGGAGAGGAGCAATAAGAGGTTTTCTAAATTGTTGAACGAAAGAGAAAATGAATCAGAAGCTGAGTATTAGAAACGATGTAAGATGAAGTAGAAGACGAGAAAGAGGGAAGCTACCAAGAAGGGAACTATGTCGTCACAAAACAGGTTAAAAATTAACAAGGATTTGGGTTCAGATCGAAGAAAAAGAATGAGGAGGAGAGAGGGAGAGAGAAGCAAGGCAGATTGTGAGATAGGAACGAGAGGAGTGAGATTGACAGCAAGTGAATTCATCGTGGAAAAGAGTATATAAGAAAGAAGGTTAGTAAACTTGTGTTATGAATAGGAATAATTTATGTCTATGATCACAAAAAAAAGTAAGAAAATGCGCACCGAATACGCACTTGGTAGTAAGTAACACTAGAGAAGGGTAAAGAAGAAAAAAAGGAGAAGATCTTAATGAAAATAGTAGGATTTAGACCTTATACAAAAAAGAATCACATTTCCAGCTAATCATTTTAGCGCTTCCATAAACAATCTGGCCATTAAAAGAGAGGCCGGGTAATTTAAAGTGAATTTTCGGATCCTCACAAAAATTTCCACAATTATAGAGATATCATCTACCCGTGCACTCTATCATTTCCTCCCTCTATCCTTCATCTCTACATCATCTCTCTTTCTCTCTCTCTCCTTCTCTCACACATCATATCTTCTACACTGCTAACCGAGTTCGTTCGTTACTCAAACTTGTATTATAGATACTGTATATTAGACGAGTATATCGAAAGCCAACCACCATTCACATTATATATATCACGAGATTTACCAAAAATCCAAAGCAAACAAGGGTTGCAGAAACAAACGCGGCAACTCATATAATAAGCAGAAACACAAAAGCAACTGGAACACACTGTATAAGGTAATGGGATATACTTACCATTTTACTGCACCACACAAAACAACATAAGCAGTTCTTTTAAAGAAGGCCATATATTCTATTGTAGACATCTAATAAAACATTAAGATAAGAAACCAGATAAGACATAGGAGAAACGATACATATACCAGACGATTATAAAGTATACATAGGGAAAAGCTTAGGTCCATGTTGCTACAAAGAGTTATGATAATTTTATATTAAAATGTGTCTGATGAGATGATTTCGCGCAGTAACCTGAGAGGGAAGAGACATAGAGAGACTACGTTCACGGAAAAATGACCTAAAGATCATGTTTAATCTTGTTGCTGCTCCAATAGAGAAAATCATGCAACGAAGATCGAGGGTTCAGAGGGGTCAATTGCTTTTCGTAAGTCCGTCCTTTTGAAGTGAACTACGTTTTTAAATTATCAGACGTATACATAGATTTCAAAGTGAGAGCACATACAAAATCATAGCGCTAGAGGAATGGTAGTCAGTATGAGGGTAAAAACCATACAAAGTCAGAGAAGAGATATCATTGATGAAGAAGTTGAAAAACGAGGAAGTGTGGCGATTGATATCAGAACCCGAGTTTGAAATGGACATGCAATACTAAGAGATTTATAGAGGATTGAACATGGGTGACACATCATTCAGTTGGCACGTTACGAGAAAAAGCTTGAATGTAAAAAAGGACACTTGAGACAAAATCTTATCACAGAAGAAAGAAGATGACGATAGATAGGCAAGGAAAAGAGGAGAGTAATGTTTTCCTCAATTCAAACAGAGTTAAGGTTGACTGATAACCGCTGTGCTGCCTCATCTCCTACGTCCTATGCCTCTCTCTCTTCATTTCATCCAACATAAATGGTTATATATAGTGTTAGATTAAGGTTGATAATCCCAAAGAGGAAGTGACAACTCCCTCCTATTATATATCACGGTAGTAGCGTAAATATTAAGAAAGGTATGTTAGTTGCTAGGTAAGTAAGAGGAATAGTAAGGGAAATTCAGCTTTAGTAGGAAAGTGTATATATATATAATAGTAAACAATAAATAAGTTAGTAGTAATGGGTAGTGAGGATAACTAATAATGAAGGGATATAGTATAAGAAATAATAGGCTTATATATATATATATATAATAAAATATATATATATAGGTAGAAATCAAAAAGAAATAAAGGAAGGTATGATGACGTAAAGAGGTATAATTTAGTATCAACTAGTGAGAATAAAACTCATCTACTAAAAGGTCCAAAAGAAACATACAAAGCAGTATCAGTGAGTGCAAAAACACTAACTTCAGTATTATGTAATATAATAGCTCAGTAAGTAAGAGTGAGTTATATATATATGATTAAAGTTAGTTAGATATACTAAGTAGTATGAGATATAATAATACTTATAGCTGGGCGTTACGCTATTTCCAAATTAACCAGAAAAATATTAATTTTTTCATCAACTGTCATAGAAATCACATTAAGAAAACAAAAATAAGAGCCTTATATTTACAGGGATAACAGATATGAGAGGGAGGGAGAAAAAAAGATACTAGCAAAATAGGTAGTGGTGCATAGAGGAAAGAAATATCATGCCTGGGGCCCGAATTTATGTAGTAGCGGAATGAGACTGTGAGTTGATAAGAATATAAAAAAAAAAAAAAAAACAAGAACAAAAACAAAACAAAAGAAAAAGATATCAACAAGATAACATCCAACGTCTACGAGACGAAAAAGAAATAAACATTTTATGGAATCCTTGTGAGAGAGTAAATCATTTTACATAGAGATAAAATGTATAAAAAAAAAGATAATGAGATGAGAAAAAAAAGCTCATAAGTATAATAAAGCATTGTGCTTACTTTTTTTTTATGATTAGTCGAGACAGGCGAGAACCATTTTAAACATAGGAAGTATATATTTTATGAGTAGTAATAATAGTATCTGCTAAATAGGTAGATTTAATAATTAATAAAATAATCACAAAGCCGAAATGATAAAACCTTGTATAACTTGGTTCTTAGAAACAGGCTGGGTTAAAAAAAACAAGACTAATTAATATATGGTCTGCTGTTAGGTTGCTGATACTATCTTGTACTATTACTATATATACTTAACAATAGATAGGAATAAAGTTGAATATACGAAAAATGAGAAAATATAAGTGAAAAATTATAAAGTTAATATATAAGTAGTATTAAGTACGAGATAGAGAGTGCAACAATCATAGTGTTTGCGCTCGGAGTCCGACGGGGAACACAGGGGGGGATGCGTTTTTCACAAGTAACCCCGAATAAAGCGTGCATTGAGAGCGAGTGGTTAGTGAAACCCCGCGACACCTACACAATACCAAACACGTACAGAAAAAGGTTCGAAAAAACCCTAACCGAGAGGTAGAGCCAGGCGAGATATTAGTACCTAAACCCCCTAGTTATCCACGGAAACAGCGAGAGACCCACACCGTCCATACCTGCATCACGTTTCGAAAAATGAATTACCCATATGGAGCAGGCATGACGTAGTTCCCAACTTATAGTAAAACAAACGAACATGACAGCAGCAAAATTTAACGTAGTAACGAGGATACCTAGATTATAGGTTAACAGAATAATAAAAACCAATAAAAAGGTCTCATTTACATATCATTAAAATTTATAATAAAATAATATAACTTCATTAAAGGGCCTATAATATAATGTATTGATAACAATTTTTTTTGTGTTTTTACATAAAGTGCTCTCCTGTTATAATTGAATTTTTTAATATACCCAAAAATTATTATATTCCTTTTTGCATTCATAGATTCTGTAGATTTATTGAAGATAAATTCTTATTTGTGTGGTGGATAATAATTGATTATTAATTATGAAGGGGGTTTTCATTTGTTACACTCTACTAAAAAATTGCTGATCCACAGAAGGATGTCAATAACAAATTTACACTATTATCCCCGTTTACTTATAGTATTATTAAAAGATAAATTCAGAGAATGGTGAGAATATGGAAAGACTTTCTAATATAAAATAATTTAAGCTTAAGTAAACCAGGTACTTTAATACTTCCGGATGCCGTATGGATAAAATATAAAATCAATAAATAAGGATGCACTATAATACTGCCTCATAAAATTATATTAGATTGAGTTGCATGCTTTATGTAATGAGGCTAAAAATTAGCCATTGGTAAGGCCAGGTCACCTCGCTAACCGCACCTACCTAATGTTGTTGAACAACACGTATACTAAGTAGGTCATGATATTTAATATTGAGTTTAGTAGTTACAGCTCAAATAGTATACTGAGTGAATATAATTATGTATATAGCATATACAAAATTAATTACTCTAAAAAATATACATTTTAGAATTTGTATAATTCCCCCTATATTCTATTCTTTTTATCTAAATATATATTTATAAGTATTATCTTTATTATATATTATCAAAATTTAATATATAATATATTTATATATATATATAAAACTAATATAAATACTAATATATATTATTCTAAATATATTATAGTTAGTTTATAAACATATATAATTTAATATTATCCAATATAAAAATTGACGTTTGAAATTAGTGAGTGAATCTTTAAACATATATTAATACATTATTAGTATTAAATAAATTCATTCTTAATCCTCAATATAGCTAATAATAAATTGTACCTTTTAATTTATTAACTTTAATGGAATTATAATAAAAAATTTTTAATGCATATAGATGGAGTAAACTTAAAATGTACGAAAATAAAATCAACTTCTTGTTTCAAATATGAAGGATCACAATAATTGAACGATCTCAAAAATACTAATTGTAGTTATAAAAAATAACTAATTATTTTAATTTAAAAATAATAAGAGGGGATCTGAGGACATCGTGAAAGGAGGCACCGATTATATTATAGTTTTCAGGTAATCCATAAAACTCTTCACAATAAAGTATTAACCCACTGGTTATTTAGCATAATTAAAATATATACACAATATTATTAAAAGATATAAAATTATGAATGCTCTGCAATGAATTACTTACAATTTAAAACTTATTATTCAAAGAGATAATCTCTTTAAAAGTATATAATAATCACAATATCAACACATATTACATTCAACCAACGTAAGACTTTTCTTGTAATTCTGTGGGTATGAATATAAACAATTGAAAACGTACAGTAAATTTTAAATAAGTTATAAAAATTAGTAACATGCATTTATATTAGAAAATATCACAAAAAAAAATTTGATTATATCTTTTGTTCTGGATATTGTGCTATGTATTTGTGGGACAAAATTCAATCTTTCACAAAAGTTCAATCATAGTGCAGACTTGCAGAACAATTATTTGCTATTCTAAGAATAAAAAATAAAAATAACTATTTCTATATAAAGAACAGAATATATTCCCATTTGAACAGAGAATTATTCTATCTAAATAATCATTTTTTTTTAATATTAAATATATTAAGAAGACTAATATTTGACAAATTCATTAATAGTATTCAGTAGTAGTGTTTTATAACCGTATATAAGATTACTTACTAATCATACAAATATTTATGAAAAAAATTATATAAACCATCAAATTGAAAAACTGGTTTAACAAAATTCTCATGTGATTTGTAATTAATTCATATTATCTAGAAAACATTTTGAAAGTAACCCAGTAAAGTCCATTTATATAGTACAACACCGTTTTTGGTTCAAGAGCAGGAAATACAAAAGCCCATTTAACATAATCATCACAGGAATGGAACACATCATATATTGTAAGCTTGATAATCATTATTAGTTTAATTATATTATCAAATAAGATAAAATACATTAATACATCACATTAAGTTCTTGAAGAATTTAAGTAGAGGGGGAAAACTAGCAAAATAAATATAATTCTTTTTGAATTATTCTATTAATATTTTATTATACTAAATTAACATATAGAAAATTCATAATCAAGAAAAAAAAAAAAAATAATCATATCAAAATAATTTACTATAGTAATAAATTTAGTTTCAATATATTTGTACTAGTTTCGTAGTTATTATAATCTCATAGTTATTTGAACAGACGTATCGATAGTAACAATAAGTTTTATATTCCATATTTATAAGTTATACTGGAGAGGAGGATCGATTATATAATAATTCTAATCTGAACGTGATTAAACGCTATATGTAAATTTTAATTTTATGGGATTCCTAATTATATTATATAATACTATTGAATTTCGAAATTAACGTTTTACATAATGTCTTTAAAATTTAATTAGTTTAAGAGCGAAACATTCCTTTTATACAATTACAAACCAATTTATTTAACATACTATCATTTTTGAATGATATTTTTTATAAATATCCTTAGCATTTAATATTAATTTTAACTATATTAGATAAATATAGTGTGACCCCAAGTAAAAATAAATCAAAGTAATAAGTTATGTAATAACTTATTATATATAATATAATTGATATTATTTAATACCCATTCCTCATTTAAACTTAAAAATAATATTGATAATATTAAACAATTTGACGCTTTAGGAAGGGCGTGTTGGTTCATGAAATTAATTCTTCTACAATTTAACTCTATCAAAAAAAGAATATACTAGTAACATCTATTCATCAATTTTACAGATTCTAACTATATAATTACTTCGGTGTAAGGTTTTAATACACAAATTCCATATCTATTTAAATAGTAGGTAATTAAATTCATTTAAAATAATTCTTCTTAACTTATATTTAACTCTATCAAAAGGAATAGAGCCAAATTGTTTCATATTATTTGAATATGTATTAGAGGGAAGGTCATTTAACATTTAAATAGTGAGGTTTAAATTCATTTAAAAGTTTTTCTTTACATATTGTAGTGTTTTTAAACTCAGCGCTTGTATGGACTTGTTTTATCAGACACTTCACCCTTAGCACTAAATAAATATATAATTATCTTCTTTAGTTCTCACAAGAAATATTTAATTACCCCTTATATTGTAATATAAAATAACTACTAACTTCTTGTTCCTCCTCCAAAAAAAAACAAATGCTATACCAAAGAACATTAAAAATAAAATTACAAAAATTAATATTATATTATTGTCACTAAAATTATTGCTATTATTGTGAATCCAGTGAGTATTCTCTTCTAAATTTTAATTAGATATTTATATATAATAAATAAGATTAAAAAAAATAAAATTAACCATTGTTATTATCATGAAATAAAATATAACTTATAACGAAAAAACATAAATAAACTCAGCGTTCCTTTATTCCATATTATATATTTCATGTTAAATTTAAATCCCCTGATTCCAAATGACATCTTTAAAAAATTATCAGTCACCAATCCATATTAATCATAGAGTATATTAATTAGATATATTAAAAAAAATGAGAATATTAATAATAGATATATATATATTATAGTCCCAGAAGATGTTAAAGTTTTTTTTCCTTATCAGTATAAATGTAATTTAATTTATATATATAGAAATAGTTAAAATAATATGCTAGCCTCCCTTCTTTCTCCCTTGTAGGGTCAAAGATGTCACCACTCATATAAAAAATTACTGGTATTTTTTATTTGATAAAAAGAAATATTATATTTCCTTTATAATCATATTGTATATATATACTATTAACAAGTTTTGAAGTTATACTTATATAAGTGTTTACAATCCATTTCCCCTAATACTTATTGATATTTAACTAAAGTTTTGTTATATAACCCCTAACATGTTATCCATATACCCATATTCCCCAATTTTATATTTAATGCAACGCTAGTGAGTAACCAAAATAGTTATTTACTTTAACAATAAACTTATACGACAATAATTATGATTAGGTTAGTTTAGCAAGTAATTGATAAGTACAGGCACATCCGAGCTAATGGCCAAATAATTTTATTTATGGTAATTTATGTGAAAGCCAGTACGTCCTTATCCATCAGGCCTCATCGTCTTTCTTTCAATAATTATTCATAAGAATTAAGTTTAGAGTGAATATCATATAACTGTGTACTATATAATACCACATCTCATTTTTCCGGTTAAATAGTCTCAGTTCTGCAAATGAATGAAAATTTAATATATCCCTTGTCGAGCTAAAAATACTATGACAGAAACACACAAGTATGTATAAGGATATTCAGCCGTGTTTGTGAACTATAGTTACGAAAGTTATATGGCATTAATTATCAAAGTAATATTATATGGATAATCGGTTCAGATTAACGTTTAAAAGGGGAGCGCAAGCAACACATACGAAGTACCAAAGGCGCCATATATTATTCCTTTCGCATCCCATTCTTTCACTAAGTAATAAAAGAAATTATTAATACTTGTGGTAATTAAAACATTGAAGATAGTAAGGAATTCCGAAGTACTAGAAATTGTATATAAGTGATTATCACCGCACATAATGTTATTATACAAGTAATAAACTTAATAAAGTTCGGTGTCTTAACATTGTGAGTTTGTATACACCCACATTTAATGAATCCCTGAACTGCTAATATGCATGAACAATATACGAAATTACAAAACATCACCACTAGAGTATCATGAACTAGTAGTTAAGTTAATGGAGAAAAAATGGATCAGAAGCAATAATTTGAACGAAAAGTCCAGTTTTGCAGGCCAGGTAAACACGGTGCTATCGGATGAACTGGAATGATACACCGATGTAACTATTCCACTAATATATATAAGATATGTGTAAAAGGTCCGATGACCGAATGCTCAATAAAAAATTGCAGAGGCTCACATTAAATTGAAATCCAACGAAAGAATAAGATATTAGGTAGACTAAATAAATTACACGTGGAGTAGTGAATAAAGAAGTAAATACGGGCTATATATACTAATAACAGTATGAAGACCTATGAACCGTATATATTAAAAGAATACAAAAATACTATATAAGTAGTAGGTGTAAAGTTGAAGAGAAAGGACAAAAACCAGTGGGTAAACACTTAAAGCACTAAGATATAAAGAACACAGCTAAGAATAGTTCACTTGTTGTAATTCAAAGATTAAAAAGAACTAAATCAACTTATTATAAATCTAGTTGCAGTATTGCAACGTAACGAAGGGGAATTTATGCCATGAAAAGTTCTATGAGATGTTAACATATAAATTAAACAAGAAATTTCATATCAGAAAAAGTGAAAAAAGTGAATCTATTCAAATATATATAAAGAATGTGTATGGATAAGATAATTAGCAAGTAGGAGGTAATGAGTGCGGCAGTGTAATTAGTCCTAGGAAGTAATATATATATATGTTAATGGATTAGTTAGGGTAGGCTCAAAAAAGTGTAGTAAGTAAGTCCATTTAGAAGTGTTGAGGAGATCAGTATTAGTACTTAGCGTTTACTAACTATAAATAATCTGTTAAGTGGTAAATTAGTTAGGATTTGCCGAGATTATTAGATAGTATTATAATAGTAGGTGGGAATATGGTAGCTAGAAATATATAGAGATTTAGATATTATATGTTATATAATATAATAGTATATATATAGATTAATGATAATAATATTAAAATATATATAAATATAGATTAATAATATATTATAATAATATATATATATAATAAGAAGATAATATAAGATAATTAATATAACTACTATATATATATATATAAGATGGAGCAAGTCAGTAGAAAAGGTATATATAATAGTATGATAAGATTGTTAAAAAATAGATCTCAGAAAACCATATACTATATGAGTTCAAAATAGAGGATATATTTAGCTCAATCATAACCTGCAAAGGAAGTTATGTAAAAATATAGCTTGAATTGAAGTATCATATAATTTTACGTGTACAGAAACAGAAATGTGAGAATATAATCGATTAAGTTAGAAGGAATTAAACAATGAACTTAAATAGATAATAAAAACAGGTTCGTACGCTGTAAAATAAATAAAAGACACACCCTTTAAATAATATTAAGTAAGCAATCATTAAAAAACTGAAACTATACTTTGTGCAAATTATCGTATAAGAGCTCAATAAGATTTGGTATACGATAAAATTAAGTCATGAAATGATTGATTTGTTTGAATATTATAATATCACTATCAAAATTATTAGAATGATTATAAATCTCAGATTTGTTAAATTTCATGCGACAAACAATGACTAATTACAATAAATAAGGTCACGAAGACAGAATTAGAAAGCATTACTTATGCTCTAATAGTGGTTGTGATTATGTTGTAATAACAATTCGTATTATGCTTGATTATTGAAGACAGTATTTGAGATAGCTGATCGAACAGCATGACACAGGGCGAAGGAAGCCCGGGGGGAAACAGTGGCAAGGGGGAGCTGGTGAAAATGAGCTGCGAATGCGGGAAGCAGGCGCAAACATGGTAAACGAGGAGAGGAAAGCCAGGAGAACCAGTTGCCACAGGCCAAAAATTGCGCTAAGTTCAGTCAGGCGCATCGTTCAAGCACTCTAAGTTAATATATATATTGGCAAAAACAGAAAGAAAAGTAAAGTCGGTGACGCGTGCTTAAACCGAGGAGTACGAAATTAGCTGAGCAACTAAGCGCACCATTTAAGCAAAAGACCTAAAGGGAACGAGGTGGAGGTAATGTGCCGTTATCTGTAGCACGGAAGACGCGGACGCAAAGAATGTTCGTGGGAGAGTGAACAACAGCCGTCACAGACAAGATAGAGAGAGCGAGCTTCGAAGAAGCGTCGTGACACCAGAGGAAGTACCGAGAGTATAAAAGTATACTTCGACAACGGGCGTGGAGGGTATTGTATGTTATGAGACTCAGAAATATGTAGACCACGGAGAACTCAAACCAATGACATAAAGAGAAGGTTGTGATCGTAGCCGTTGTAACAAGATAGCTCAACAGGAGAATATAGTAAACAAGGTATGATAAAACTGTCACCCGAATAATAAGCTTGAGATGATATGATTGACATGAGAGAATAACTTATGACTGCGGGCGGCTTTGGGAGCTTATACACTTTGATTCAGTTCCTATCCAGTTAGGAGTGTGGCTGTAACGAGCTTAAATATAATACAAAAGTCAATGGGAAAGCAGATGAAGTGACAAAACCAGAAGTCAGGGCCTATGGATAGACTAAGCGAAGAGACAACATATGCGGGGGCACAAGAAAGAGAAGAAACAATATTCAAAGAATAATGACAAGAAGAGAGGAAAAAATCTCCCCGTTTCGAAAACTGCAACTGGAGCCAACAAGGAAACTATGTGAATCGTAAATTACCGTGTAATAGGCAAACGAAGAAATTTGCTAAGAAACCTTGCTTCTTATCAAGACACCTGCACCGGGAGATGAACCAGAAATTTATTGCCCCACGAAATGTGGACTGAAGAGTGCGAATAAGGCGAAAAACTTAACCAGATGGCATTTTTAATTGGAAACGCAGGGATATGAGGTCAATAACTTGAGTGACTCGTCCGGGGTGTTATAGATTAGATATATCATACTAAGAAGTCAATCTACTTATCTATTCTATCAAAAAAAACACCCTTACATCACATAGCCGTGAAAATTGATGCACAGAGAGAATAAAGCTGAGGTAAACTTAAACTGAAGGCCATCTAACAAGAAAACCAACAGTAGAAGTGTCACAGATGTTTGGTGAAAAAGTGTTTAAGCGGCAAGTGAATCGATAGTCATGGACTATACTGTCCTCCTTCCATACTAGAGATTCTCTATCGAAAGAGGCAAAAAAAAATACAGACCCAAACATGCGAGTAACAACCCAAACTAGCATCTCTTTTGAGCGCCTTCACAAATCCAAAGTAAGGGTGCATCTCTTGTAGAATACTATTGCTCTGTGTGCCGGCAAAAAATGTGAAAAATATGCTTTTACACAATACTGTGAGATATTGAGAAGATGCATAATTGACAAATACCTAAAATAATCTTCTCTGCTGTAGATTTTGGCAGGACCGAACATGAGTGTATTAATTCACATATAAGTAAAAGAAATTAATTAAATGATTATATATAAGAACATATATGGTTACAAATAAGATCATGCGAAATCCACAAGTTTAGAATATTAGTGAAATTAATACATATAAAGTAAGATAGTTATATAAGGAGTAAAATAAGTGACATCACAATCTCATAATCAGCCTAAAAAACACAAGACCGACCGAGGGGTCGATGTAGCAAGGCAAAATAAGTAACAAAAGATGTATCATCTGTGCATAAAGTGATACAGTGAACTAATTATGACTCCTAGAGTCGACTCAATGCTTAATAGAAAGGGCAATCAGTATTAATGATTAAAACGTTACGAAAACCACGTAGTATTTGAAAAAATATCGGAGAGGAAAATACTATAAAACGAGCCCCCTTTTCACG
>JABUQX010002201.1:25000-30000 GCA_015478945.1 Trachelipus rathkii | reverse complement strand
TTTACGTGATATTTCTTGGAAGGAATGCAACAAATTGCTTTCGTCACTAAACAAGTTCTAAGAGGCTAAGAACTATGAGCCTCATTCAGAACGTCACACCACATCAATTGCATGATCTTTACCGGGAGTGATGTCCATCCATGAAAGGAGAATTCATCAAATACCTTGTAGTATTCCATTCAAGGATTCTTTTTAAACGGTGAAGTATTACGCCTCTCTCATTGACTGTATTCAACTTCTTTCCAATCGTCCAACTGTCCAGTATGTCTCTTTCATTTTACTAACAATATTACTGACACTGGTCTTTTGAACTCTCAAGTAACATACTTCCCCCATTAAGAAAGCTTCCGTGACTTGTCCTTACTCAACATATAATCTACTTTCACAGTATATCTCTCCGATCTCAGTCTTAATCATTATATTTCATCTCCTAGGTACTACTAAGTATTGTTCAATTAAGTACTAAAATAATATTGTTAATTTCTCAACGCCCTTTCTTCTCTTTTTTCCTATTCTTTCGGATTACCATAGTAGGTTGTAGATTTCAACTAGATATTATTTTCCCTTATTACATAGAGCTATAACATTACTCCCATGAGAAGTGACTTTATATATATATATATATATATATATATATATATATATATATATATATATATATATATATATATATATATATATATATATATATAATATATATATATATATATATATATATATATATATATATATATATATATATATATATATATATATATATATATATATATATATATATATATTGCGATAAATAGAAGTAATCGGTGATTATGCACAATCACTTCTAATATAGTAAATTTAATAAATATACAATTTCAAATCACATACGAGTCGGATGGTATGGAGGTAAAGTCCCCCGTAAACAAATGTTTGAGTGCCATGCATTTAAGTCTTGAATAATTGAAGACACAAATGCGCCCCTTAAACCCGAAATTGAATATTTTTTTTATAAAATTTACCAATTATTATATTTTGTCATAATGTACTTATATATATATATATATATATATATATATATATATATATACTATATATATATATATATATATATATATATATATATATATATATATATTCTACCTCTCCACCTGTCTCTAGAGATATATATATATATATATATATATATATATATATATATATATATATAATATATATATATATATATATATAATACATGGGCGCTCGTTATAGGTATGATTTGGGGACTATTTATACAATATATATATTTTGATTTTAAATATATATATATATATATATATATATATATATATATATATATATATATATATATATATATATATATATATATATATATATATATTTTATATATATATATATTTATATATATACAATTTATCTGTAATATATATATATATATTTATATATACTATATATATATATATATATATATATATATATATATATATATATATATATATATATATATATATATATATATATATATATATATATATATATATATATATATATATATATATATATATATATATAATATATATTTATATATATATAATATATATATATATAAAAATATATATTATAACAATATATATATATATATATATATATATATATATATATATATATATATATATATATATATATATATATATATATATATATATATATATATATATATATATATTATCTTATAGTACAGTGTTTTCAAAGGTTTGAATAATAAAAAATGATAATTCACACAGCCCAATATTTATAAATATTTCATAATTTACGAAAAGTTTTATTTCAAAATGAGTATAACTAGTAAGAAGTCTTATATTATTAAAGAGTGTTTCCTTTTTAGCATGAAAATAAGAATTTAATATTTCTTTTTTTCTTTCTTAAAATCAGTTATAATATCTTCTATCAAGTGATGTTTTTGACGTGAAACGTTTCCCCCGCGAATGCCTAGTTAACATAGCCCATTTAATCTTTCGTTGGAAATAGTTGACCTTAGCCACGTTTTAACATGTCGTAAGGTACTAAACGACCTTTCAATTGCACAAGTAGTTGATGGAAGTGTGGAAAGTACTTTGATAGCTTGTGGAACTGTTGGGAAAAATGTACAATGATTTTGTAGTAATGTGCTGTAACTCATTTTCTCATCTATTTGTTCCCTATCTGAATCATTCCAGAAATTAAACAAAGATTCTGCTTCACCAATTAGGTTGTCAATATTATATTCAGTTATAATGAGTTCAATTTTTTTTAAATATTCGGATTTGGTTAATTTTCTTGTTCTAACTGGGTGCAAAATGCAAGGAAAGGTCGATGTTATATTGTGTTCCGAAAATTTGAAACTCAGAGATGAAATGAGAGAATCAAGATAAAGTATAAATGGGGCAACTCTGAAGCAATCCTCAGCAGAACTTTTTGATGTCCCTGAGGCTGGAATTCCTTTGGATACTGCACTTGGAAATGAAAAATCTTGGCAAAAATTCTTAGATTTTTAAAAAATTCCTTTAAAAAGAGACTGCATTATTTTCATTTCCATCAGTTTTTAAAATATTTAAAAGTTTTTCTATGTGACAATGAACCTCATTCAAATTTATTACTTTAGTTTGATGAATATTTCCTATAGGCTCCAAATATGAACTATATTTCGTCATGATTATTAAACAGATGAGAAATGCAGGACTTCCTGCTGCTGATGAAAGCTGACATGCTGCAGTTCGTGTGGCTTGCGTTACATCTGGATCAGATGAGAGATTTTTTAATGATAATTTTATTTGGCTAAAATGTTTCTTAAAATATCCTAGTTGATTTGTACTTGGCAGACCATCGTGTTTCGCATAACAATAGTATATTAGCCACCAAATTTCTGCGAGACATTTTTTCACGGAAAAATTTTATAAATTATTTTACTATTCCAATAGTGTTTCGAAATTCTGGAACAGTATTTAGGTCATTAATTATTAAATTGAAACGATAGGAACAACAATGAAAAAATTTGGCTTTAGGGTACTGATCTCTTATTAACTTCTGAACTCCATTTTCTTTGCCAGTCATGGTGGAGCACCCATCAAACCAAGTCCAACAAGCTTACTCATATTTAAATTGTAAATATCTCGTGTAGTAGACAATATAGCTCTGGCTATATCTTCAGCTTTAAGTTTTTTAAGAGGAGTAAAGCCTAGAAATTCTTCACGTACATTGAGATCCTTATCAACGAAGCGAACACCAATCGATAGCTGTTCTGTTCCGGATATGTCTGCTGCCTCGTCTGCTAAAAGAGAGAAATATTTACAATTGTTTACTTCATTCAAAATTTGATTACATATCAACTTTCCACAAATAAATATAAGTTCATTCTGAATCATATGTGATGTGTATTTAGCTTTTACTCCGCTTGATTTCAAATGTTCCACAAGAACAACATCTCCAGCTTTTACTCTGAATTTGAGCAAATCGGAAAAATTGACGGTATCTGCAGTGCTACCTCTAATAGCGACATCATAAGTGCAACAAAATATTAAAGTAGAAATTATAGGTGCCAATTTTTGCCTATTTTTTTTAATAAATAAGGGCTCAGCAACATGCAGTTGCTCAGTTACACTAACACGCTTATTTTATATTATTCGTTTTAAATTCCTTGCTGCTACCACAATCTAATAATATTAGATTGTGCTGCTACTGAGGCATCTTTATGCCATTCTGAATTTGCATGGACTTTAGCACATGAATGCATGTCTTTATATTTTCTAAATGGTTTTACAATAAAGGAGCCAAATATGTCTCTTTTGATAGAATGTCTAAATAAGCCACACAATCTACAAAACGATCCTTTCAATATTTTAGAATACGCTAGCCAAGAATTGTGCAGATCTAGCTATTCATAAAGGAAAGGAGTTTTTCCTCTTTAGCATCTTTAAAATTGTACATAATTGGTGGTTTGTACGGTTTTGTTAATAAGTCAAACTTTAATCTTTAATATTGATTCCAATTATGTAATTTCCAATATCCAGGACATTTTCCTCTTGGTACACTATATCCCAAGTAGCAACACTACTAAATTTAATATCAATAACAAGATTGGCTTCAATACCACTTGAATTATCATCAACATTACTAGAACCAGCACTAAATGGGTTCGTAGTTTGTTCAATCACAAGTGAATAACTTTATCAATCCTAGGCCTTTTAATTATAAGCTTATCCATATTTTTCAGTATTACTTTGTCAGATAATAATAATAATATTTTTAACCACCTCCACTACTTCTTTCGGCTTCTCAAGCACACAAGCAGTTACCTCTCTTCCCAGGACTATTTGCAAATTTTTTTCCCATTAACAGTCCTCAATATCTCATCGTATAATTCCTATTAAGATGTAGAGCAAATAAAAAGCTATTATGCATCTAAAGTCTTAATGCCTGGTTTAAAAAAAATACATACAATTCAGAATTATTTTCAAACGTCTTACGATTCTCTGATTGGGGCAACAACGAATGCATGGATGGAGGTATACATGAGCGGCGTTACAAGTCTGGCCAGGGTAGGCATGGCCCTCCCCTACATTTCCAGCCACAAAGTATCTCAAAATAAAAAAAAAAATTTTTTTTTATATATATATATATATATATATATATATATATATATATATATATATATATATATATATATATATATCATATATATATATATATATATATATATATATATATATATATATCGTTTAGCCATGTGATCTTAAAAAAAATTAATTGTGGAAATTTCTCATGAGATTCAAAACCTAGGGGGGGGCCATGGCCCTACCCTGCCCCCCCATAACGGGCGCCCAGTATTGTGTATATGTATATAATATATCATATGTAATATATATGTATATATATATGTATATATGTAATATAAAAATATATATATATATATAATATATATATGTAATAATAATAATAATAATATATATATATAATAACTATATATATATATATATGTATATAAT
>JABUQX010002200.1:30000-32885 GCA_015478945.1 Trachelipus rathkii | reverse complement strand
AAGAGAGATTGTTTTAGAACTAAAATTTTCGTGGAGTTACGCATCCCTTACATAGTTTGTCCTCAGCGTTACGCCTGATACATAATATTAGAAAATAAAGGGGGCGTTTTTTTAAATAAATGTGGGTGGGTTTATACACTGATTTATATATCATATATTATATATATATACAATATATATATATATTATTATATATATATATATATATATATATATTATATTATATATAATATATATATTATATATATTATATATATATATATATAATGATATATATTTAATTATTATATATTATATATAATTATATTATATATATATATATATATTTATATATATGATATTATATATATTATATACGTATTATATTTAAAAGTTGAGCTTTGGAAAAAGAAGCCTCGATAATCATATTTATTTGTAAAAATTTGTTGCCTTGTTTCTATATTTTCAAAATTTAGACTAAATTTCAGACATGATAATTTCTTTTAAGGTTATTTATTTATAAAATAAAAATAAGATTTACTTACAAACAGATTTACATTATTTAACACTTCACAAGTTTGTACCAAATTCATAACTTTCCGAATGGAAGCTTTGAAATACTTGAAAGCTTCTTAAATTAATGGTATAGTCGAGTTTAACTCATGTGACGAATATCGATGATTTTTTTCGATATCGTTTTTTTAATATTTTCGTCCGCATGTAGAGGAAGAAAAACCGCTGCAAATTTTCTCAATATATAATATAATTCCTCTATAGATTTTCTTTCTATGTTAAATTCAGTTTAGGACCCATTAAGTTAGTTATGAAGTTTTTGTCAGTATACACAGAAAATCTGTTTCTACTTAACAAAACTTATCATAATGTTTTCGAAGTAATATATATTATAGATTTATATATATATTATAGTATATAATAGTATATAATATATTATATATATATATATATATATATATATATATATTATATTATATATATATATAACTATATATATATATAATATATATATGAATCACGAATGAGGTTCCTTATAAATACATGTAATTGTGACACAGATGTGGCAAGTGTGCTTCATTCCCATTCAAACATTGATTTTTCTAAAAAATATATATATCGATTTTTCTAAATTTGAGCTAACTCAACAATTACCCGATTAATTTTTCCTACATTGTTGTTAACGAAAATGAGAAATTAATTCACCATTCCATGTAACATATTTAGAATATATTTTTATAAAACTATTTCCCGAGATATTGTTTCGATTTTACAATTCTAATAGGATACCTTCACCAGGGAAATCCATTTCAAAACGTACTTCGGTCGAGATAAGGAATTTAACATTAAAAAAAAAATTAAAGAGAGGCAAGCCAAACCACTACGCACTAACATAACTGAAAACAGTTTTTAATGTATCATAAACATATATATATATGTATATATATATATATATATATATATATTCTTATATATTATATTATATATATTATATATATATATATAATATTATATAATATATATATTATATTATATACGTATATATATTAAAGGATATAAGATATTAAATTCTTGGTCTAAGCACAAGATTTGTTGCCAATGGGAATCAAGGTATCCCGACGATTTACTGTGGTCAGCATTCTCTCTCTCTCTCTCTTCTCTTCTCTCTCTCTCTTATATTCTATATTATATATTATATATATATATATATATATTATTATATATAATATTATATTATATATATATTATTTATTATATTAATCTGGTATTATATTATATTATATATATTATATAATATTATATTATTATAATATATATATATATATATATTATATTATATATATATATATATATAATTATATATATAAAAAAACCAAAAATATAGGACTTACTCGACACTCATATGGACGTTCTCATTCCACATCGACAAATCACTTCGCAACTCACGAAATAAATACCATGCGATACCTTAACCAACACAAACCTTTCAAAAGCGGAATTAAAAGGGGAAAAAAAAAAAAACAACACTCATACTACTATAAACAACTTCTTAGAACAAATTTAAACTATGCCTCACCAGCATGTCCCAGCCCTCTCAAAATCGAACACAAATAAATTACAAATCTCTCAAATCTCTCAAAATTATCACAGGTTGCACTAAACAACCCCAATCAACATTTACAACGACGAAACCCCTCATCTCTCCAATCTACACAACTGGAGTGGGTGGGGACTCAATTCTATAGAAAACCCGTATCCAACCCACCGTTGTACAGATATTTCTCCATCCCCTAAAATCCCGCCTTTTTCACCAGCTCAATTCTATATACAACACTTACAAGTATAATTCCTCGCCTCCTAATAGGTCATGAATGACACTATTCCATACCCATTTAACCAACCTATACTTCAAAACCGGCAAAATAACAATTTATTAACACCGCTCTCCAAATCCCGCAGAGAAGACGTTGTCCAGGCAGGGCAATGGACTCGCCGGGGCAAGATAGGTCACCACCCAAACCTCATGCAATATAAATATAGATTCAAACAGACAATGTCACCTCCCCCACTTTCACCAGATGTCACAATTCTCAGATACATAGAGCAATCTTTGGGGTGCTCTGCTTCAACACCCTGCGCGACTTCTGTATATCTTCTCTCCTCGCTGTGGAACCGCGTGGGAAGCCGGCTTCCTGGAAAGCAGTGTGGCCCTCATTAAGGTGGGCAGGGGCAGAAGTTGTATTAATATATATATTTATATAATTATATTATTATTATATACTATATATATATTATATATATATTATATATATTTATATATTATATCTATAAATTTAAAATTTTGATTCATGGTGAAAGAAAACTCGTGTGGAGGTTCACGAGATTTTCCACTT
>JABUQX010002200.1:10000-27500 GCA_015478945.1 Trachelipus rathkii | reverse complement strand
TACATAGATCAAGTTTATTTACAAAATTCGTTTACCTTTTAATAGATATCGATGGAATCATTTTATTAAGATTGATAAAGATAATAGATCTGTGGCTCATTGGTTTGAAAAAATTATCAAGAAAACTAATTACAATTGCTTTATTTTTTTCTCGTATTACATTGATTCTGACACCAGGCACACTCATTTCTTCATGAAGAGAAAGTCGAAGTTATGTTGAAGCTTTGCAACTTCCACAATTCTTGAAAAATTTCCATCGACTTTTGAGCGGAAATCATTCAAAACAAGCATTGCATTTTCAGTATGATTAAAAGCAGTTTCTGTCACTTATGACGGAGACTACAATGTATTACATAATGGAATAGTGAAGGAGGAGATAGTTGAAATCCTAATTAAACTTATAACAAATTCGCTCGTGATTTTAAATTTAAAAAGATTTAAGGCTTTTGAAGAAGATTCAATATCTTGATCCATCTCATGTTCCCCGAAAGTTTCAACAATTGCTTTCGAATAATTTTTAAATTGTACCATCCATCGTACTTTCCACCGACCTTATTTCCCCATATTCGTTTTCAGTTTTTGGTCCATTTTCCTATTTGTCCATTTTTTATATTTACTGTTTGAAAAATTTTAATATTTTTTTTAATAATAAAATATTACCATTCTTGGTAAACTGAAATAGTGCCAGTTGTTTCCGTCAATAAGCATAGTAACATGAATTCAGCAGCATGATATGCAATGCACGTCTATAAATAACATTTTAGTAGTAGGAAGGGATATTGAACTACTTTTTTACCTGCCTGACCTTTTCTGCCCCTGACCTTTTTTGGCCTTTGTAGTTTTTTGGCGCCCCTTCGGAGAAGGGGCGCGCCAAACGGTTGCGTATGCAACCGTTGTACGTAGCGCCCCCTATTTTTGGCCCCCCTTTAGGGCTTAGCCCCTTTTTTTGATGTTTTGGCCTTGATTTTTCGGTTTTGGCCTTGATATTTCGGCCTGATACCGTATAGGGCTGAAATTGACCATTCTTAAAGGTGAGTGAGGGATTAGTAAGGGATTATCTTGAACTCAGCCAGTTACTGCCTGCCCTTGCTTTGGTAGGTATCTGTGCTAACATGAGGTTATGTAGGTACCTGACCTGTATGGATCTGTCCTAACTTATTTCCATCTGCTGTCGACTACCTACACCACACACACACACACACACACACGCACGTGGCTTATATATAATATTTCTATATATATATATATATATATTTTAATATATATATATATATATATATATTATTAATATATATATATATATATTGCGACGCGTTGACACTTATACACACACACACACTTAACACTCAACCCATTAGACTCTTACACTAACACACACACTACACACACACACAAACACACAACACACACACACACACTCATCTTTGATGGCTCAGCTTTGATGGCTTAACTTTGATGCCTCAGTTTGATGCCTCAACTTTGATGCCCCAGCTTTGATGCCTCCGCTTCTCAGCAATGATGCCTCATCTTTGATGCTCATCTTTTGATGACTCATCTTTGATGGCTCACTTTGTTGGCTCAACTTTGATGGTTCAACTTTTGATGACTCAGCATTATTGATGACTCATTTTGATGAGTCATCTTTGATTGGTTCATCTTTGATGGTGCCTATCTTGATGACTCAGCATTATTGATGTTAGTATATTTTGATGGTTCAGTACTTTTTGATGGTTCCCAATCACGTAAGGAGTGTCTAGGAGTGTTCTATTAGTATTCTATGAGTATTAGATGAGTGCAGGTCTGAGTGCAGTGGAGTGAATGAGTGTCAATGAGTTGCAGTGAGTGCCAATGAATGTGCCAAGTGGTGTCACATAGTGGCCAAGTGAGTGCACATAGTGCCAACTAGTGACACTTTTTCAAGCCTTTTCTAGCCTCCCCTGAGCCTAGAATACCCCTAAGGGTGTCTACCCTAGGTTATAAGGTATGAGGCATTTCGATTGGTGTATATTACAAGTTACTAGGATGTTCCTACCATGAGTTAGTCTTTTTCTAAAACTTAAGCCTATAATATATATATTATATATATATTATATATATATATTAATTATATATATATATATTTATATATATATATATATATCTATATATATATATATATATATATATATATATATATATTATCTACACACACTACACACATCCTAGATCATACCCTTACACCACACACAGATTAACACTCACACTTACGCTTACACACACCCCACACACACTCAACATCAGATACAAACATTAATAGCATAGACACTTATCACACACTTACACTTAGCTTACACACACAGCACCTACACATCAGACTAGGCACTTATACCACTTAACTCACCATAGCACTTACACTTCCATACATACACACTATGACACCTATAAGCACTTACACTCTCCCTTACACTCACCATAGACACTAACACTTACACTCACACACACACACACAGTTTACACTTACACGTACAATCGGTTTGAATGCGCAATATTTTGATTCTAACTTTGATGGTTCTCTTTTGTGGCATGCAACTTTGAAACCTCGCTTTGATGGTTCATTTTGTGTCTCATCTTTTTGTCTACCCCTAGATCATAAGCTGACAACCAGGGCGCATGCGCCCTCCGCGCAAAGACAGTCAACCGCGCACCCGCAGGTGCAACACCCGCGTCCGCCACCGCGTGCGCCGCAGGCGCAACTTTTCGAGTACACGCCCCGCCGCGGGCGCCCGCAGGCGCCATATTCCCGCGCGAATGAAAAAATTTATTTACATGAGTCATTCATTATTACTACATTGTAAACGTATATTTGTAATTACCCTTTTTTTCGCAAGTCTAAGATTTTCAATAATCGGAGATGATATTTTAATCATGATATTTTAATTGTAAGGCAGTTTCTTTAATATTTTTTACTTACTACTTTTTAATTTATAAATTTAAAATTGTATGTAAGATAGAAAAAGCCAGAGTGCCTGATATATAAGCATTTTATTTTACTACAATTGTACTATTTTTATTTAAAAACATATACTTTACAGACCTTAAAGCAGTAAATCAAGTAATCAATAGAGGTGTTACTAGCAACAAAGGGATTAGTATGCTTTTGTTTTTACTGCTTACTGCTTTAAACTCATATGTTTTACTGCTTTTAACTCATATATTTATCTAAACTTGCATACCCTTAAGCAGTAAATAGTAAATCAATAGAGGTGTTTACATAGCAACAAGGGGATTAGTATGCTTTTGTTGTAATTGCTTTACTGCTTTAACTCATTATTCATGCTTTAACTCATATATTTTATTAACATTACATACTTAAAGCAGTAAATCAGTAACAATAGAGGTGTTACATAGCAACAAGGGGATTAGTATGCTTTTGTTGTAATGCTTTACTGCTTTAACTCATATGTTTTACTGCTTTAACTCATATATTTATTAAATTACATACCTTAAGCAGTAAATCAGTAAATCAATAGAGGTGTTCCATAGCAACAAGGGGGATTAGTATGCTTTTGTTTTACTGCTTTACTGCTTTAACTTATATGCTTTACTGCTTTACTATACTGATTTATTAACATTGTTTTTTATTTTGTTTTAAATACTTTTTATTTATTTTTATTATTTTATTAAATTTTATCTTATTATATTATTTTATTTTTATTTTTTATTATTTTATTTTTATTACTCCTTATTAATTATTTTATTTTTATATATATTATTTTTGTTTTTATTAAATTATTTTTATTATTTCTTAGTGTTATTTACTTTATGCCTATTGTTTATTATTATTTAAACACACACACCAACACACACAACACACGAACGACAGAACACACACACACCGCACCTGTTTAAACATATAAATAAGTCTTTTTTGTATGAACATAACGTATAATTATTAAAAATTTTAATGTTTTAATGTAACACGTACTTTATTTCTCATTCAATTATAACTAAATTTATTTCAAAGTTTCTTAAAACGTCTATAATAATTCAACTCATTATCTTTGAACAGAATTTATTTATTAAATGTTAATACTTTTTTTGTTTATAAATTTTACAAAAAAAGTTTTAAATAATTTAAACTAAAATTCCAAGAAATTTTTATTAAAACAATATATTTTACGTACCTTAAAGCAATATATCAGTAAATCAGTAAGGCAAAGCCCCTAGCACACCTCTACACCAAGCTATGCCACGTTTTTGTTCTATTGACCTACTGCTTTACATCATCTTTAACCCATGTAATAAGTATAAAAATAACAAAATAAGTTCTTCTCTGCTTAAATAACATGTATTTTATTAAAATCCTTCTAGGTTTTTACTAAAAATACAATTATTCATTACATTTAATATTATCGCCTCAATGTTTACTAAAAAATAATTCCAAAGTTTTTTAAATATTCCGGATTTTTCTTTATTATTATATATGTAGCATTGACAAATCCAACAAACGAGAAACCACAACGCGCAACTCTTGCAGATACGAAACTGACTCTTTCTGTAAAATGTGTTAAAATAAACTACTTTAGGCGTAAATTTAGGATAATCTTTTTTGTACCCCGGGGCGATTTAGGCCTAATACCAGTTCAAAATATATTTCAAACTGGAACATGCTGGATCGGTAAGATAACAACGTAGGCCTAATTTAAGGGCTAAAATTAGGATAAGCCTTTTTTGTACCCGGGCTGATTTAAGCTAATATCAGGTCAAAAGGTAATTCCGTATAGTAAATCATTGTTAAATATTATTTTTTATAAATAATATTCAACTGACACTGCTTGGATCGTTAAGACTTTAAGCAGTAAGAAGGAATGCTTTCCTTTTGTGATGATGGAGTAATCCTTATCTCTATTTGACCGCGCATGTGATGTCGAGAATTATTTTATCGCTTTTTGGTTTTTAGGTATGTAAAAAACATGTTTTTTCATATCCTAAGCCTTACCTGTGATTGATGAAAATTAGCTTAGTTCTTTAAACTTGTATTTGAGCAGGTGTGTTTTAGACCCAAACTCATTTTAAAATCATATTCGTTTTAGTTGTTAAGCGGTGCACAAGTTCTCTGATTTGTATTAAAAGTGTTTTATTTTCACTAAGGGTATATCATATTTATAATAATACTTATAAATATAATAGGGACAAGTGCGGGTTGTTGTTTTTTCTCGTGTTGGATTGTCAATGTACATAGATATATAAAGAAAATCCGAATTATTTAAAAAACTTTGAAATATTTTTAGTTAACATTGAGAGAATAATATAAATGTAAGTGAATAATTGTTATTTTTAAATAAAAACCTAGAACGATTTTAATAAAATACATGTTTTATTATCAGAGAAGAACTTATTTTGTTATTTTTATACTTATTACATGGGTTAAAGATGATGTAAGCAGTAAGTCAATAGAACAAAACGTGGATAGCGGGGTGTAGAGGGGTGCTAGGGGCTTTCCTTAGCTTGATTTACTGATTTATTGCTTTAAGGTACGTAAAATATGTTTTTAATAAAATTTCATAAAATTTTAGTAAAAATTATTTTAAAACTTGTTATAAAATTTATAAACAAAAAAAGTATTAACATTTAATAATAAATTCTTTGTTCAAAGATAATGATTGATTTATTATAGACGTTTTAAGAAACTTTGAAATAAATTATACGTTATGTTCATACAAAAGAACTTATTTGATCTGTTTAAAAACAGGGTGTTGTGTGTGTGTAATGTGTGTGTGTGTGTTTGTGTGTTAAATAATAATAACAAAAAGGCAAAAAGTAAATAACACTAAGTATAATAATAAAAATAATAATAAAAACAAAATAATAATAGTAAAAATAAAATATAAAAATAAAATAAAATAATAAAATAAAAATAAAATAATAAAATAATAATACAATAATAAAAAAGTATTAAACAAAAATAAAAACAATGTTATAAATATATGAGTTAAAGCAGTAACGGAATGAGTTAAAGCAATAAAACATATGAGTTAAGGCAGTAAAGCGTAAAAACAAAAGCCAACTATTCACCTTTGTTTGCTGATGTTACCTTTAATTGATTTACTGATTTTACTGCTTTAAGGTATGTAATGTTAATAAATATGAGTTAAAGCAGTAAACATATGAGTAAAGCAGTAAAGCAGTAAAACAACCCGCATACTAATCCCCTGTTGCTATGTAACAACCTCTATTGATTTACTGATTTACTGCTTTAAGGTATGTAATGTTAATAAATATATGAGTTAAAAAGCAGTAATACATATGAGTTAAAGCAGTAAGCAGTAAAACAAAAGCATACTATTCCCTCCTTGTTGCTATGTAACACCTTTATTGATTTACTGATTTACTGCTTTAAGGTATGTAAATGTTAATAATATAATGAGTTAAAGCAGTAAGAAATATGACGTTATAAGCAGTAAAGCCATTAAAACAAAGCATACTATCCCTTTGTTGCTATGTAATACTCTATTGATTTACTGTTTATGCTTTAAGGTATGTACAATGTTATAATATACTGTTAAAGCAGTAAAACATATGAGTTAAGCAGTCAAGCAGTAAAACAAAAGCATACTAATCCTTTGTTGCTAGGTAACACTCTATTGAATTACTGATTTACTGATTAAGTCTGTAAAGTATATTTTTTTAATAAAATTTCTCGTACAATTGTAGTAAATAAAATGATATATCAGCCACTCTGGCTTTTTCTCTTACATACAATTTTTTTAAAAAATTTATATTAAAAAGTATTAAGTAAAAGATATACAAGAAAAAACTAATGTTAATAATATAATGAGTTAAATAAGTAGGTCTGTAATGAGTTTACAATTTTAGGATGCGCGAAAATGTTTTTAATAAAATTTCGTACAAATTTAGTAAATAAATGACTCATTGTTATATATTTTCATTCGCGCGGGAATTTTGCGCCTGCGGGCGCCCGCGCGGGCGGTTACGCGGAAATATTGCGCCTGCGGGCGCACGCGGCCTGGCGGGAATGCGGTTGGTCCGCACCTCCGGGTCCGCGGTTGACTGTCTTTGGCTGCGGAGGGCCGCATTGCTGCGCCTGGTGGTCAGCTTTATGATCTAGGGGTAGACAAAAGATGAGAGTCATAAAAGATGAACCATCAAAGCTGAGGTATCAAAGTTGATGCACAAATCTGAACCATCAAAAGTTGAAGGAATCAAAATAATTGCGCATAACCGTTGTACGCGTGTAAGTGTATCTGTGTGTGTGGGTGTGAGTGTAAGTGTGTATGGCTAGTGTAAGAGTCTATGGGAAGTGTAAAGTGCTTATAAGTGTCCATAGTGTGTAATGTTATGTAAGTGTAAGTGGTCTTATGGTGAGTGTCAGAGTGGTATAAGTGCATATGGCGAGTGTAGGTGGGGTGGTGCTGTTGTGTGTGTAAGCGTAAGTGTAGTGTGTATAAGTGTCTATGACCAAGTGTAGAAGTAAATCTGTGTGAGTGTTGTGTGTGTGTGTGTGTGATGTGGGTTGTGTGTGTGTGTGTAAGCGTAAGTGTGAGTGTATTGTGTGTGAGTGTAGTGTATGTATCTAGCATGTGTGCATGATGTGTGTAAGTAATATATATATATATATATATATATATATATATATATATTATATATTATATATATAATATATATATATATATATTTATATATATATATATCATATTATTATATAGGGCTTAAGTGTTTAGAAAAAGACTAACTCAATCGTAGGAAGCATCCTTAGCAAATTGTAATATAACCCCATCGAATCTCATACCTTATAACCCTAGGGGTAGACACCCATATTAGGGCTATTCTAGGCTCAGGGGAGGCTAGAAAGAGCTTGCAAAAAGGGCACTCAGGTTTGGCACTAGTGTGGCACTCACTTGGAGTCATTGAGCACTCACTTGGCAGTCATGATTGGGCACTCATTGGAACCTACTTGGCACTCACTTTGGCAGTCATCTGCACTCATCTAAATAACCATAGAATTATATAGAACACTCCTAGACAACTAGCTCATCGGTGATTGGGCCAACCATCAAATTGCTATGAACCATCAAAATATACTGACCATCAAAGTAATGCTCGAGTCATCAAAGTTGAGAACATCAAAGTTTGTCCAACAAAGTTTGAAGCAGTCAAGATGAGTCTATCAAAGATGAGTCTATCAAAGATGAGGATCAAGTCTTGGAGGCATCAAAAGCTGAGGCACTCAAGCTGGGGACATCAGTTTGAGGCTCAATGCTGAGAGCTCAAAGTGAGGCATCAAAGCTGAGGCATCAAAATATCGCGTGTTTGTATGTGTGTGTATGTATGTGTGTGTGTGTGTGGTGTGTGTGTGTGTGTGTGTGTGTGTGTGTTGAGTGTAAGAGTTATTGGGTGAGTGTAAGTCTGCTGTGTGTGTGTATAACGTGTCAACGGGTTCGCTATCTATTAACTATTATCTATATATATATATATAATATTAATATATATATATATATATATATATATATAATATACTATCTATCATATATATATATACCCTATATATATATATATATATTATAATATTCGTCAGCCACGCTGTGTGGGTGTGTGGTGTGTGTGTGTCGTAGTGTGTAGGGGTAGGTGGCGACGGCCCCCCATGCGATGGAAATAAAGTTTAGGAAGATCCATACAGGTCAGGTATCCATGACCTCATGTTAGGGACAGATACCTCAAAGCAAGGAGGCAGGTAACTGGCTGAGTTCAACAATAACCTTTAAGAATGGTCAATTTTTAAGATTGGTCAATTTCAGCCCTTGATACGGTATCAAGGCCAAAACCAAAATCAAGGCCAAAAATAAGGGGGGCCAAAAATAGGGGGGCGCTACGTACGACGGATGCTTCTCCGAAAGGGGGCAAAAACTACAAGGCCAAAAAAGGTCAGGGGCAAGGTAAAAAGGCTTAGGTATAAATTCCGTTTTCTACTAGTAACATTTATCTAAAACTTTTCTCATTGCTGCTGCACCACCAATGTTGTTGGTCAACTCTAAACGTCACTATTTATTTAACTTCGTAGTAATTCGATTTCTCTACGATATTACCCTTTGGCTTGTGAAGCAGACCGATCTATATTCAAGCAAGGAGCCAATTGAAATTCAATCAGGTGGAACATTTATTCTTGGGGTTGAGCAAGATGTAGTAGCTCTCGTGATTTAAATTTAGAAGAAACTTATAGGGTTGCTTTGGCTAACGTAATTTATGCGGAATTTGTTTAATGATTTTTTGGTACAAACCTTTTTTAACTTGCTGAAGTTTTCTAGAATTCCAGAAGATCATCTCACATTTGATAAGTATGGAGAATTAGTGATTCGCATACTTACAAACATTTTAAAAAATTTGTCTGAGTTTGTGAACCTTCATGATTATGTTGTTTTCCCGAAACAAAGAGATTTTAAGAGCTCTTCTCACTTAGCCGAGTTGAAAGTCAAATTACAGCTCCAATGAGGAAGAAAGAAAATCAGCATTTGGTATCATCCACTAGGACATTTTTTGAGGTATGTTCCACTGATTACAGCATTTTTTATGTGGGTTGGAATAAAAGCCGAAGTGTTGAACGGATACTACAACTAATTCATAATGAAAGAAATACCCATTTGAAATACAGTAATTTCAGACCAGGAGTTTCCACATACTTCGACGAGCCCAAATGTATTTTCTTAGAAACTCATTTACTTGGAAGTTGGGTAATGTACTTTTGTTTTTGGAATTGATGCTGTGTCAAGTGCCAGTCATTCCTATACATCAGACTTAATTAGAGGTCTTTGATTCTCGCTCACTATATCGATAAAAATTTAATGCGCTACTCGGTTTCCACAACAAAGAAAGTAGCAGGAAAGATTTTTTTCTTTAAAATACAGTTTTCGTTTGGAAAACCTAAATATCCAGTCTGCTTTCATTGTGCTATAAGTTTCTATGTGTTTTTATCTCTATATGTATGTCAACAGCATGAACATGCAAGGCTGCGTATAATTGTCGACAAGCTAGAACACTTTTTATATAAACCTTTTTCATTGCTGCTACTCCACCATCATGTCGATGTCCAATCAGAAGTCACTATTTATTTCACCATTCAAGTATCTGCCATAAGTTGAGATTCACCTCTGTGATTTCAAAGCCATTAACCTAAAAATCTAATACATAAAATATGTTCTTCCTCATTTCTAGTAATATGTACTCCTAATTTGCTTTGATTATTATTTTTATTCATCTTATAATTAAATTAAGAGATTCAATATATATATATATATTATATATAAATATATATATATATATATATATATATATATATTAATTATATTATATTATAATATATATATTATAATATATTATATATAATATATATATATATATATATATATATATATATATAATACTTATTTTACATAATATATATATATATATATAATATATATACTATATATATATATATATATATATATAAATATATTATTTATATATATATATATATATTATATATATATATATATATATATATATATATATACTTATATATATATATATATATATATATATATTATTATTATATATATATATATATATAATATATATATATATATCTATATATATATATATAGTATATTATATATATTATATTACTTTATTATATATATATATACTTATATATATATATATATATATATATAATATATATAATATATATATATTATATATATTATATATAATTATTATATATAAATATATATATATATTATACTATTTATATATATATATATATACTATATTTATATATATATCATATTATATATATATATCACATATATTATATATATAATATACTATATATATATATATATATATAATATATTATATATAATATATATATATATATATATATATATATATATATATAATTAAAAGAACTTCTCCACACACTTAAATAAGTTCAATATCCACACATTGCATTAATTCTGGAATCTAATCTCAAACAAGCAGCTTTTACTTCTCGATTTTCAATTACACAAACCTAAGTACAAAGATGAAGACCACCAGAAGCATAGTCTAGTTATGCTATCCACAAAGACATCCAATTCCGAACGCCACAAACACACACAAACAACTTATGACATGACCAAATCTTCCACGTTCAATTATTACGAGTTAAATCAATAAAAACATACAACCTAATTAATGTCTATATCCCTCACCCCACCTCTGAACTCTGCCCCCAGAACTACGCCCCTTAACTCCATATAATCTGATACTATCACGGGGATTCAATGTTCATCACCCTGCATGGCTCAACACAAACACACATTCCAACTCGCAATATGTGATGCTCTCATAGACAACTTACATATCACTCGCATTTCTCAACAAAGAAACCGACCACAATACTACAACTTAACAGCATAATCAAAACCACGTCCCAGAATTTGCTTTCTTTCACCCGCAAATTCAGTTCGCCGAAACAAGGCTAACTTTTAAGCTCTATTTCTGATCACATTCCAATACTAATCACAATTCATCATAAACATCATACAACCACATATATATTATATACTATATATATATATATATATATATATATATATTATATATATATATATATATATATATATATATATTATATATATATATATATATATATACTATATATATTATATATATTATATATTATATAAGAAAGCAAACTGAAAGCTTAACTGATTTAATAAAACAGGAATTCATTCTTTACAGATCAATAAACTTACATCTCTCGTAAAGCAATACACATTCATAAACCATTCTAATGGCATCCAACCATACATCTCCAAGCTTTTTGGCGAATTGATACCTAAAATAAACAAAAAATCCTTGTCGAACCAAATAGACAACCAAATCTTAAACAAAAATCACAAATCATGACTACAAACATAAACCACTTTATTAACTCTAACAAAAATAACTGCAACAGTACCAAACAAAACAAGTCTCATAAAAAATACAAACAATAAATCTTTTCCTAAAAATAATGCAATCTCTTATGTCACACTATCTAAAATTAGCCATAAACCTACAACTCCCACCAACAGTTCGACAACAAACGATTCAAAAAATTAAAGAGCAACAAACCCCCCCCCCCTTCACTCGCTAGAAGTCTTAACACCATTAAAGACAAAATGTCCAATATCCACCTCAGTACTTCTATAGCTTATTTTCAAGGTGTTTAAGTCAAATATTCAACACCTCTTGGCATACCAACACTATCCCCCCTTTTCTGGAAACACACACTCATACACATAATCCCCGTACTAAAGCCTATTAAACCACCCAACATTTCTTCCTCATATAGACCTATATCATTACTTTCTAGTTTCTAGTTTCTTCTATATCTAAAGTTCTTGAGAGGTTAATCATAAATAGAATTTCCCCTTTTATCCCCCTCCCAGATACACAACAGGGATTCAGACCAAATCACTCCTCTACCTCAATACTTACCGATCTGATACAAAACATCCTCACAGGTTTCAACCAAAATCCCTCTCGCACTCTCCTAGTGGCAATAGACATAAACAAAGCACTTGACAGAGTCTCACGTCACCTCTTAATAGACAGTTTTAAACACAGAAACAAACATCAATGATAAGAAAATAATAGCAAATTTCCTATCCGGTCGCATAGTTCGAGTTATAACAAGGGGTGCCATACTTCTTCGTACTAAAGGGGTATACTAATGGAGTCCCTAGGTGCAATCCTATCACAATCACCTTTAATTATAAATATATTTATGCACGCTCTCCCTACAACCCACACCCTCTATAAAAATAATATTATGCGAGATGAATCTAACCCCTAATTACAGTCCATAAGTCCTCTATATAAATACAGCAAGACAAGAACTATAGCAATATATATACCAACTTGGAGCAATGGCTAGTCAATAATAGAATGCACACTCTTTCCTCAAAATCCTATCACATTATCCATAACAAAAGAGTAAACACCATCCAACAGACTCCCCTCATTAACTCCCACCATTCCTTTGGCTTAACTTTCGATCTACCACATGACATTTCCACCCCCCCCTAAGTAAACAAATGTTACTTCTGAGCACACATAATTGATGCGATGAAACATTCCGGAACAACTTATTGGTAGACACACAGAATTCCTCTCCGTAGTATCACCACCAATTTTTAAAGCCATATCTCGCCGCTTGGGCTCCACGATATTACAATCTAACATTCAAAAACTGGAGGTCGTTCAAAATATATATATATAGAATAATAAGAGGCCTGACTCCCTTCCATAACCCATGCACCCTTACAAACGAAACATAATTTACTATAGAGACTATCTTGATATGCCAATGGGCTCCAATTTTACAGATCACTTTCAACAGACACCCTTTACACCAAACATTACATCAACCCCCTGTACCAAGAAGGAAAAAAAGATACACAAGCCATGTACTCTAACATTTACATCACATCTTCCCCCTCCGCCCCAGATCATTATTATAACACATTCACACTTAATTAACACAAAAGGCTATCTCCGAATGTCCAAACAACCGATACTATATTTCAGGCGTGCCCCCCCCCAATATATCTCCCACAGAAAACCCATGACAGTCCATCAAAAGTGATGCTGTCCCAGCTTCCCTCTCAACTCCCTCTCTCAATCCTTACAGCCAATCCAATAAATTTTCTAAAGAAATTTTTTTCCACAAATCCTCCCCCTTCCCCACTGTCAAAGATGCCCTCCCTGACAAATGACGTCACAGTACGAGATTTCTACTAACTGCTCGGGTCGTAACGGACATCAGACGTACTTCGATACTGCTCATTCCTGACGGATCTCTGGCTCGGCCTGCTGTGGTGTCACAATATCTCCGGATCGCCCGCTTCTCGTAGGGAGGGGAGCGGGGGCTTCCAAATATTATATATATATATATATATATTATATATATATATTATGTTATATATATATCTATTTATAATATATATATATATATTTATATTATATATATTATATTATATTATATAATATATATATAATATATATATATATATATAATATATATATATATATATATAATTTATATATATTATATATATATATAATTTATATATATATATATATATATATATATATATATAATTATATAATAAACTGATATATATATATATTATAATTTATATAATATTATATATATTAATTTATATATATATATATTATTATATATATAATATATAATATATTATTATATATATTTATATATATATATAAATATATATATATATTATATATTTAATATATTATTATATATTATATATATAATATATTATATATTAGAGATGTATAAAATATATCATACTATATTATATATATATGAACGTAAACTGATTAATGAATAGTAAGAGAGCATGAAACAAAAATAAATATCAAGCTATTCCCTCATTTTCTGCCCATATTTCCCTCTTTCCCACCCTTCATTTCCCCTTACTCCTACTTTCTTGATGCTTTGATACAAATTAAACATTACAATTATGAGACATGAGCAATTATTTATTCAAACTGTATTGAATACAGAGCAACAAACTGATGTTCACATCAAAAGGCGAAGACTAGATGTTTTCAGAATAATATCTGACAGGTAATTTCGCAGAAGTAGAGTTTTGGTGTTTGGGTTTGGGTCTACGGTTGGCCGAGGCAAGGAATTTTGCTAACAAACTGCACAGAGTAGCCGCTCCAAGCATCGCACCACATCAAAAGTCATTTTTTGTCGCACCTCACTATGCTCAACGTTTTCGTCGCACGCAACTCATTGCTCCAAATAATTTCTGTGTAACTGCACCTTACCTCTAATGTTTCATGCGCACTAAGGAACGACGGGGCCCCGGCCGGCCAAAATCAGGAAAACCGGGGTTTTCTAACGGGGTTAACTGTAAATTTACACTAAATAATGAGGGTTTTAAATCACAACCAAATAAATAAATATTTTTTAAATTCATCCATGATGGTCTTATAAATTGATGCAAAATATATAAACTTACCTAAATAAAATCAATTTTTTTTGGTATTTACTAATGATTTCAAATTAAAATTGAGGCCAATTATAATCTTTTCCAGAGTTTTTTAACATAAATATCGAAACTTTGATATATCAAAACGAATTCGGAAAGGAATAAAATAATTGTTTAAAATATTAATGTATTTATTTATTTAACGTAAATATCTTCAAGAAAATCAAATATTCCGAAATCCTTTTCAAATTATTTATTTACATTGAATTAATAATATATATATATATATTATTATA
Organism: Trachelipus rathkii; assembly: GCA_015478945.1. Lineage (NCBI taxonomy): Eukaryota > Metazoa > Arthropoda > Malacostraca > Isopoda > Trachelipodidae > Trachelipus > Trachelipus rathkii. Next base: position 12,172 of record JABUQX010002200.1, on the reverse strand, counting down.
TTTATTATATATTATATATATATATACTATATATCTATTTATTAAAATTATTTATTTATATTAATATATATATATATAATATATATATATTTTACAGTCAACCACCACTCACGGGCTCGGCCTTTTCAAGGAGGGGGCAAAAGATAAAACATAGAAAAACCCACCCAAGCTCAACTTAACGCAATCTCTCAGGTGAGCCAGACGTGGCTAAAGAGAGGAAGGTTAAATACAGTTGGAAAAACAGAGGAAGGCAAGGGAGTTCCACAGAACAGAAGTAGCTGGAAAGAAAGAGGCCCCACAACGAACAAGTCTGGGGTTCTCAATACTCACGCAACACTCATGCGAGAGCAAGGCACCCTTTGTGATACGAGGACGACGCAAGGGTGGTGGAATGCGAGAGGTCAGCTCCCACGAGCACTTGCCGCTACTATAGAAAAGAGATAAGGCGCCAACGTCACGTCGCAAGAGATAGAGGGTCAAGGGAGTCTTTGAAAGACGGAGACAGTTTATTCGTCTCTTAGCTTTAGACTCAACCTATTTCCAATAGAAGGGTGGAGCCGGAGCCCCCTCCAGATGTGAGCAGTACTCCCTACAAGGGCGAATAAGGCCCTTCTATAACTGAAGTAACTGTTCAGAGTGAAAATTCCCAGCAACCTGACAGAATCCCAGCCCTCTTTGAGGCCACTTAGCAACCAATGTGAATATGGGGTTTCCAAGACAATTTGTTGTTTATGTCGAGACGCAAGAATGTTTATGTTATTCACAGGTGGAGACGTTAGAGCCGTCGAAGAATAGGAACGTTGGGAGTGGTTTTTTGAGAGAGAATATTAAAGAAAGTGGAGTTTTTAAAGACGTTAACTTTACAAGTTGCGGTGACGCCAACCGGGAATCCCATGCCAGATCGGGCAAGAAATAAATCAGAAAGCAGAAGACGAGAGGCAGCTCTAGATGAAAAAGAGGGAGCAGATTTGAAATAAGTAGAAAGAATGGAGAGTTGAGTCATCGGCGTAAGAGTGAAAAGAGTTAGAAGTACAGCTTGAGGAATCGTCTATGAAAAGTAGGAATACAGTTTTGGAAGAATAAACAGAACTTGAGGAACCACAATCACTAACAGGACAGGGGAAGAGGACGCTCCATCAGCACCGAGTGCTGATATGGAGCGATCGGAGAAAAAACTAGACATGAGTAACGCAAAGAGAAGGAGGAACCAAGGAAGGGAGCTTCGAGAGTAGCGACGCATGCCATAACATCGGTCAAAAGCTTTGGATTATGTCAAGCGCCACCAACGCAAACTCCCCATAGTCTAGGGCAGAAGACCATAACTAATCAGTTAAATAGGAAAGTATGTCACCGAGTTGACTCGAACGTCGAAAGCATAACTGAATGATCTAAAAGAAGGGAATGAGACTCCAGATGATCAGGATAGCAGTTAAAGAAAGAGTTTCAAAGGACTTGAGATAGAATAAGCAAGTGAGAGCTATAGGGCGATAAGTTTGAAGGATCCGAAAGGCTACCTTTTTTCGGATCGGTTGAACAAAAGCGCGCTTTCAACACTGAGGAAAAGTATTAGTGTTAATATACTATAATATATATATATATATAATATATATATATATATATATATATATATATATATATATATATATATATATATATATTATATATATATTATATATATATATATATATATATTATATATATATATATATATATATATATATATATATTATATAATTATATATATATATATATATATATATATATAATATATTTAATACAACTTATTCTTCTAGAAAATCAATTATTTTCTAAAAATTTCTTTCGAAAATATTTATTTAATTGAATTAATTAAATGTATTCCTTTTTTATAATTAAAATTATTAATTAATTGAAATTATATTTAATTTTCATCCTAAGTTTTAAGACTTTCAGTGTTTTTGGACTTACATTTCTACTTTTAGCTAGCCGGCCGGCCCCCGACCCGGCACGCTAATTAGAGCAGCCCGGCCCCCCCCCCCCCCCGGCCGCCGGCAAAATTCCGCCCCGGTGCGGTCCTAATCGCGCACTGAGTTCCGTATCGCACTTCAGTATTTTTAGAAATCGCACAGCACCGGGACACTGTAATTTTGTACCGCACCGCACCGCACCTGGTGCGTCGGCCGGCCAACCCTA
>JABUQX010002200.1:0-2500 GCA_015478945.1 Trachelipus rathkii | reverse complement strand
AATAATGAATTAATAATAATAATAATAATAATAATAATAATAATAATAAATAATAATAATAATAATAATAATAATAATAATAATAATAATAATAATAATAATAATAATAATAATAATAATTTTTAATAAAAATAAAAGTTATAATAGTAAAACAAGTTATATTACTAGTAACAGTATCAATACAATCATTACAAACAATGAAACCAAACATAATGCTATTTCATATCCTAATAATGATAATTGTATAATAACGATGGCATCAATCATAACAGTAGTGACAGTAGTATATTATTATTATTAATATTATTATTATTATTATTATTATTATTATTATTATTATTATTATTATTATTATTATAATAAATAATAAAAAAAACAAAAACAAAGAAACAACAACAAACAACAACAACAATAATAATAATAATAATAATATAATAATAATAATAATAATAATAATAATAATAATAATAATAATAATAATAATAATAATAAAAATAATAATAATAATAATAATAATAATAATAATAATAATAATAATAATAATAATAATAATAATAATAATAATAATAATAATAATAATAATAATAATAATATAATAATAAAAATTCAATTTAATTCAAATATTTTTTTTATTCAGAATAGCGAAGTTTAAATTTAATCTTTTAATAATATAGATACACATAGCTTTATATTATTACAATTTCCATATACCAAAATATCATATAAAACAAGAATGATAATGATAAAATAATGAATAATAATCCTAATTATAATCCTAATAGAGTAATCTTAAAGATTATCTTATAATAATTATAAATAAGCTAAAATACAGCATGACATTGTATAAGAAAATAATAATTAATAATAATAATAATAATAATAATAATAATAATGATAATATAATAATAATAATAATAATAATAATAACAATAATAATAACTACTACTACTACTACTACTACTACTAACTAATAATAATAATAATAATAATAATAATAATAATAATAATAATAATAATAATAATAATAATAATAATAATAATAATAATAATAATAATAAAAGATAAAACTTAATAATAAGAATATAATAATAATAATATAATTTATAATAAAATAATAATAATAATAATGAAATAAAATAAAATAAAATAGTAAGTATACATAATAATAATAATAATAATAAATAATAATAATAATAAAATAATAATAATAATAATAATAATAATAATAATAAATATAATTTATACATAATAAAATTTAATTAAAATAACAATAATAATAACAATAATAATAGTCAATTATAACTATAATAATGATAATAATAATAGTAGTTATAGCAAATTATAATAATAATTAATAATAATAATAACAATAATAACAATAACAATAACAATAACAATAACAATAACAATAACAATAACAATAACAATAACAATAACAATAAATAATAAGTAATATTAATAATAATAATAATAATTATACAAATATAAAGTTATATAATTAATAATAATAATAATAATAAATAATAATAATAATAATAATAATAATAATAAAATAATAATAATAATAATAATAATAATAATAATAATAATAATAATAATAATAATGATAATGGTAGTAGCTAGCTTTTACATAGGTTTAATCGTTGAGTTAGTTATTTATTAATATTTATTTAGATAATACCTTTTTATTTTTTTAGCAAAAGATTTGGTAGAGTTTTCGGTTTTGATGTCTTGTGGCACTGAGTTGTAAAGTTTAGCTGCTTTGTAGCTGACACTTTGAGTGGCTTTTTTTAGTTTACAGAAGGGTGGGTTTATGTAAGTATTATTTCTTAGATTTATTTGATTTGCTTCGCGTCTTGCTTGGTTAAAATGAAAATTTGCTAGCAAGAATTCACATGCATTGTTATGGACAATTTTATGTATCTCTTTCAGGAGTGATATGTTTAGCATGTCTTTAAATTGCAATATCTTTACGTTTTTGAATAATGGTAGTGTATGGCTGTAAATAATAATAATAAAAATAAGCGATAAGCGATTATCGAAAACGATAAGCTCGTATTATATTATAAGACTGAAAATATTAGTCAGAAAAAAGAATATGGAAACAAATTAAAATTAATTATAAAAGATCATATTAAAGCAAAAGATAGGAAGAAGTTTATATTAAGATCTTGCTTTAAGCCATTCGTGAAGCACTTTCGGATGCTGAGAGTAGGAACGTTGTGTACCGATTTCAGTATTCTGAAAGTGGATGTAACGCCTCTTATATCGGATACACAACGAATACACTCAACATGAGAATATCACAACATAAGTTTTAGCCGAATAAAGTATTTGATCATTTTAAAGAAGAACACCACAAAAATCCCGATAACAGTATAAAAGAAACCTTCTCCATCATAACAAGAATAAATGATTTTTATGAATTGCGCCTAGGGGAACCATTGCTCTTAAGGAAACATTAACCAATGATAAATATAAAACATAATGAAATGTCCAA
>JABUQX010002199.1:0-29709 GCA_015478945.1 Trachelipus rathkii | reverse complement strand
AACAGAGGTGGTGGAAAGAAGGAAGCACCACAGCAAAACTAGCCTGAGTTACCAATTCAACAACAAACTACGTGCGAAGAACTAACAGCAAACCATTAGTGCTACGAACGGCGTCGTAAAAAGGTAGGTGTACGCGAGTTATAAGTTCCCTCGAGCAACTTGCCCGCTGCCCTGTGGTACCTATGAAGAGATAAAGCACCAAGCATCGCCTGCAAAGATAGAGGCGTAAGTGAACTGAAATGTCACAGAACAGTTATAAGCCTTTTTGCCGTTGACCCGACCCTGTCCAAACAGCCGCGTCGAACAAGAGCCCCCCTCCCAGATATGAGAGGAGTACTCCATACAAAGGCGGATGAGACCTTTGTATAGTGAAAAACTGAGAAAAGGAGGAAAGTCTCACAGTCTAAAACAGAGAACTTCCAGTCTTTGAGGGCCGCCTAGAACCAATATTGATGTGAGGTCTTCCAAGATATTTTTTGTGCATTGTTAAGCCAAGGCATGTTTACATTGTCAACCAGAGAGACGACAGAAACCGTCGAAGAGACAGCGAAATTTAGAAGTATTGAGAAGGAGGATTTGTAAAAGCTGGGTTTTTAAGAATTGAATTTCACAAAGTTATTTCTACTCCATCATCGAGAATAAAATCGGAAAGGATAGACGAGAGGCATCCAGAAGAAACAGTGGCAGTAGAATTACATATAGTAAAGGAATGAAGCGGCTCCGACATCGGAATACGAGTGAGATACGATTAGAGGTGCAGCAGTGAGAAGATCATTAATAAAGTAGGAATAAAGTAGAGGTGATAAGACAAAGAACCCTGAGAACACCACTATGAAGACAGAAAAGAGGAACCAAGCACCACCAATCAACAACAGAAAGCCCGATATTGACGCGAGCGATGAAAGAAACCTAGAATAAGTAGCAAAGAGACTGAGGACACCCAAAACGAGGGGAGCTTGGAGAGCGGACGATGAACTGCCATACTACCGGTCAAATGCTTTGAATGTCAAGCGCCACCACACAACAAGTCTCCCCCGCATACTCCTAAGAGCGAAAACCATAAAATCGTTTATAGGATGATTCGCCAGTAGACTTCGCGCACAGGAGAAGCCTCTGCGACGACTGTGAGATTTCCAGATATCTAAGAAGTTGATTGAGAAGGTTCAAAGATCTTAGATAGAATACAAGGTAGAAGTACAGGGCGAAGATATAGAAGATCAACGGCTCCTTTTCGAATATGGTTGACATGAGAGGCTTACAACACTGAAGGAGGGAAAGTGCTGTAATTGAAGACAATAAAGAAATAGTGAGCTAGGGCCAAGAATGTCAGATCCTGTTCCAGTTGAGAATTAGCAAATTACGAGGCATATCAGATCAAAATCAAGAGAGAAAGCAGATTTACAGAAGTTGCAGAGATGAGCAAATTTGTCAAGAGGAGAACAAGAAGGATTAGCGCACCTTCCTTGATGAAAGCCAGCTTTGCTCGTCTGAAAACTATCCCTGCCGCAACCGATTTCTAGCGAATGAAAATCTAGCGGCAGGAGTGATGAGGAGAACGAGATTTTCCACACGCCCCGAAAGGCCACGTCCTCTACGCCGAAGACCAGAGAATAAGCACATCAAACATGAATTTGAGAAACAGAATTAGCTTAGCAAGAATGAATGAGGAAAGAAAAATATAGCTGAAGAAGGAATGAACCTGCTTCCCATCAGAGCGATTCAATGCTCCTCCTTATCTGTTAAATCTTTATACATCATCATTATTCCTGACTGAGGTAGCCAATTTGCGTTATCATGCTGCCAAACTTGAAACATACCATTAAGTCCCTGAGTACTAAAATATTTTAACGATGTAGAGAACAACCAAACTTGAATCTAAGAAATCGTTACGGACCACAAAACATGTCTCCTCATTCCATTAATAAATACTTTTCATTTCATTGATTAACTCATTAATTATTTATTATTATTATTATTATTATTTATTATTATTATTATTATTATTATTATATGATAATATTATTATATATTATTATTATATTGTATTGTTATGTTATCGTTATTGTATTTTATTATATTATTATGTGCATATTATTATATATTATGTATTTATTATATTATATATTATTATTATTATTATTATTATTATTATTATTATTATTATATGTATATTATATTAATTATTATATTAGTTATTGAGACTCTAAGGAATCAAAAGATTTGATCGCTAAAATAATTTCGGGAGTTGAACCCCCTGACCCTCCTGTCTACACGCCTTATACCTATTATAAATACTATATATAGGTAGTATAATAGTATATTATTATAGTATACATATGTAATATATATAAATATATAATACTATTATTTATATTAATATATATAATAATAATATATATATATAGATATATAGTATATATATATATATATATAACTATGGTGATCGAAATATTGCGAAAAAATTCAGTATTATTCCTTGCATAAAGTATAAGATCAATATTCGTCAATAAAAACATTTCCACCGAAAACGCCTCGGTTATCCAAGATACAAGGGATAAACTTAATGTGGTGATCATATCTGATATGTTCAAATTTGCCGTCCCGTACCAATCTCAACCTTTAATAAGAAGCACAAATATACCGTAGGAAAGGTTACCGAACCTGTTATTTACTTGTTCCGTATCTCGCTTCATTTATAACATATACTAGTGCCGTGTCGCGTCAAGTCTGAATGTTCAGTGCTTGCTCATTATTTTTAAAATGAATACACAAGATAGTGAAAGTGTTCGATAGCATCTGTTGCTTACGTGTCGTACGAACGTTAATTCATTAGCAGCCATGCGTCTCTGTGAAGAAATGTACCCTAATCGGGTCCTCCCGCATCATACTATGTTTGCACGTCTCCCTCAACGTCTTAGAGAAACAGGAAGTTTTAAAAAACTACTACTGGAAACGAGAGACCCTCGCCACAAGATCAACTCCAGATGCCGAAGAACGAGTTTTCTCAAACTTGAAGGACAGTCCTATCAACACAATACCAGAAAATTGCCGTGCAACCACTTACAGTAAGTTTATTCAACATTTTCAGGTACTTGGCAAAAGTCAACTTCCTGTATACCCTACCCACAGTCCAACGAGTGCAGGAACTTGTACCAACAGGATTTCCTGCAAAAGTGTTTTGTGTCGCATGGATGCAACATAGAAAAGGCAGACAATCTCACCATTAGCAAAATATTGTCACAGATGAGCAAATGATTCCAGAGAACGCCATATCGAACTTCCACAACAATTACATATGGGCTGATGAAACCCACATGCAAAGTGAAAGCCGATCAACACAGTTTCATTGAATGATGCCGGTCGAATTGTTGCACATTTGACTAGTCCCATTGCTTTTACCAGCAGGCTTACTGGAGACGTTAAGACCAATTCCTGAACATCGACTGCTTACACATGAAAAGCGTTCCCATTACAATTAAGATCGAAAATGTATTTCATGCAGACGGCGCTCCAGCTCATTCGAAATTTATTGCTTGCGAACATTTGAAAACACTGTAGATCCACGCCGTGGACGTAGTCGAAGAGGGACAGCAACCTTGCCTCCCAGTCTCCAACCTTAAAGCATTGGATTTCTTCTGGGTGGTCATCTGAAACAGTTGTTAGTATACAGCAACAGTTGAAAGTCCCGAAGAATTAAAGGCTCGCATAATCGCATCTTGTGACACTTCGACACGCCGATATAGAACGTGCCGCCAATTCAATGCGTTGCAGAATAGAGGCTTGTATAACATTACGTGGCACCATGCTTCGTACTATTTCTGTTGTATATTTTCTTCTGTGCAGTAATTTATGTATTTAATTAAATAAATTGATTGAATTTGTTAATTACCTTTCCAATCTTAGCTTACTGTTTATTGTAATTTAATGTTTAAAATAAGCTTTCATCAACTTGTATCTGGAAATGAGGCTGTTTTCCGGTGAATATGTTTATTGACAACCATATTATCTTATATTTGCCAAGGAATGATCACTGCTGAATTTTTCCGATGCAATATTAATGATACCACCCTGTATATATGATATATATAATATATATAATTATATAATAGATATATATATCATATTATAGTACATATATATATGTATATATAACTATATATATAAATATCTAAATATATATATTATATATATATATATATATATATATATATAATATTAACGAGTTTTAGCCATACACAGAGGAGGAGAGCTAAAGAGAACGAAAGGGAAAGAAAGAAAGAAAGACAGGGCAAAATGTTAAAGAACCAAACGCCTCTCCCACTCCGAGTTGGAGAGAGAGAGAGAGAGAGCGGCAGAGCTACGAAGAGACAAGAGTAGAGAGATGAGAGAGAAGAGACGAGGGAAGACTATATAGATAAGACAGAGAGAGAGAGAGAGAAGAGGAGAGAGAGAGAGAGAGAGAGAGAGAGATTTTTAAAATAGTTTTTTCAATAATCGTCATCGTCATCGTCACGCATCGTCATCGCAAAAGTTTGCTCTATCGTCATTCGTATCGGCCCATCGGCAAAAAATTCATAATCGTCCCATCACTAATAATATATATAAATATATATATATATATATATTATATATATATATATACTATAATATTATAATCCTACTATACTTATATATATAATATTATATATATATATATATATTAATATATATATATATAGTATAATATATATATATACTATAATATATATATATACTATATATAATAATACTATATATATATATATATATATATTATATATATATAATATTATTTATGAGGACGGATGTCAAAATTTGACTGTTTGCGGATCGCGATCGGATCTTAAAGATGTATGAGGATGCGGATCGATGCGGCAAGGATCTTAAAGAGATGAGGATGCGGATTCGGATGCGGATGCGGATGTTTACTCTTTGAAGTATTGTAATTAAAAATTAATAATATATATATATATATATATATATAATATAGATAATATATATATATATATATATATTATATATTAACTAATATATATATATATATATATATATGATATGATACGATATTATAATATATATATATATTATATATAGTGTATATATGACATGACATGAATTATATAATATATATATTATATAATATATATATATATATATATATATATAGTATATATATATTATATTATATATATAACAATATATAAATATATATCATCATATATATAATTATATATATATATATATATATATTAATATATATATATATATATATATATATTATAATATATATATATATATATATATATATATATATAATATTATATATATATATTATAATATATATATATATATATATACTCTTTGAAGTTTGAATTAAAAATTATATATATATATATTACATCTTACATTCTCTCCCAGTCAGGCTTACGAGCCTGTCAGTGGGCCAACCTCCGCTTCCATCTTGTTCTATCCAAATCAAGAGTAACATCCGCCTAGCTTCACATCCATTGCAGGCTTCTTGTGTCTCCTCAGTGAATCTATTGTACTGTGTCCTCCACCGCTTTCGCGCGTCTTCTCCATCGGTCTCCCTCCCTCCGGTCTCCACCTTCCACCTCCGACTGGAACTCTCTCTCCCTGCTCCCTCTAGTGTCCATCACCATCTCAGCTGGCTTGCGCTTCCACTTATTCATCCATGGTTGTTCACAACACGGCTCTCCTTCACTGCGTTTCGTTCCACTCTGTTTTCTCTCGTCTTTCCAATCACTGTCCTCAACACAATTAACTTCCCTGTCTGAATTCTACTCTGCTCTCTCCCTGACATGCCCATTCTCCGCCCCATACAACAGTATCGGCGTCAACACTCCCTCCTATATTGCTCTCTTCACCTCTTTGTTTATATATTTATCTTTCAAGATGGGGTATACTGCTTAGTCCTACCATTACTGCTCAATCCTATCGAATTTTCCTTTGCACACCCCTCTTCTCTTGTGCTTTCTAGATATTTATATATATCCACATTTTATGCTCTCTACCGGTCTACCTCCACTATCACTCCTCCCCGTTCTTCCCTGCTTACGTATCCATTTATTTCTGTTTGTCTTCCACATTCATATCAATCCTGTTTCTCTCAACTTTTCTGCAAAACAAAGCACACATGCTTCAACCTGCTCACCATCTCACTCCAACACGCCAAATCATCTGCATATATCATGATGTCTCGTCAATCTCTCTCAAACTCTCCTTCACACTTCATATGGACTGTGTGCCGAAATACGCCTATAAAACAGTGCTATCGGCGACAGCACGATTACCCTGCACGTACTCCAGTTGTTACCTCAAAGCCATTCCTCGTTTAACCTTTCTTACCTTACTTATCTATTACGTATGTACTTCTTACAGCCTTTATCAGTCTGCCTCCAACTTCATAATCACTCTCCAGAACTCTCCACAGCTTCTCTCTGGATACAGAATCAAATGCTTTCTTCAAGTCTATGAATGCGATATATGCCTTCTTATTGTATTCCCATGTCTTTTCCTGTATCATTCTTAATGCAAACATTAAATCTGTAGTACTTCTACCACCTCTGTACCCATACTCAGGGCTGCGGAGCCGGCAAATTTTTTTCCGGCTCCGACTCCGGCTCCGGCTCCAGCATTTTAAAATTACCCGGCTCCGACTCCGCTCCGGCTCCAGGCATTTTAAAATTACCGGCTCCGACTCCGGCTCACGCTCCAGCATTTTAAAATTACCCGGCTCCACTTCAGCTTCCGGCTCCATCATTTTAAAATGTTTTTCTCCGACTCCGGCTTCCGGCTTCGCTCCGACCGCTTAGTTATAATTCCTTCTCCATTTACAGTCATGAAATCATTAATTCTGATACAAAATTTTGAGGGTGTGATAAAATTAAATGTTTGTTAATGACATCTTTATTAACTTAGAATTTAAAACTTAGAAAATATTTTGTAGAAAATAAATTTAAGAAATACAGAAAAGGAATCAGTCACTTTCTTCCTAAATTTTAATATATTCCTCTTTTGAACGAACTGCCTGCACATTACGCCAATATAATTTATTAGTTTTTTTTAGTAAAAAGCATAAAAGTCATATTTTAGACCCATTCTATAGTTTAAAAAAATTGCTCGTTGAACAACGCGCTTTAACATATATAATATAATTTTATTCAAAAACAGATTTTAAATATGAATATATATAATACCCTTGTATGTATATCAAATATATATTAAATATATGTTATGTAAAATATATATATATATATATATATATATATAGATATATATATACTATACTATATTAATATATATATATAATATATAATTCACCTTTCTTCCTACTTTTTACAACTAATTTCTCGTGTAAACAGCCCGACCATCATTTTAATATAAATTCTTATTCAAAACAATTCGTGCTTAAAAATTAAAAACCATCAGATAAAATCTTTTTTAACTGATGTCCTTCTAGATCCGATTTTATTATTTTTCAAGCAGAAAATAAGCTCTCAACATCACTGACTAGGAGGCAAAGCTGTAATTTTGCAAGCGGCATCTTGCAAAATTAGATAACAATTCGAATTGCCTGCTTTAGCGCAATAAACTTGATTTCCGTTCCGATTTTCATATTTCCATTCTAATGACTATGGAATTCTACCTTTTATTTTTCTAGAGAATTTAGGTTGAATGTGTTTTACTAGTAGATTGTCTTTTTATTTTTTCAATCGCTTTTCTGCATGCCCCAATTTTTCCCATTATCTGACAAATTTCTTTATCTTCATCTGACAAAATTCTACAAGGGAGGATTCCTGGAAATGCTGAACTATCTCTGACGCGCCCAGATTTTCTGTTCATAGCGTTTTAATTTTAAGCTCTTAGTTCATCAAAGAACACTCCTAGCCTTTAAATATCAATCTTCAGTTCTGGGAAAGATTTTAAAACAAAGATTGTCGACAAGAATATTTTATTTTCAGTTAACATTCTTTCCCTTCTTTTCAGGGAATTTATTTGTGATTTGCTAAATCCGTTCTCTATAAAAAAATTTCCTGCAGCAAGGTCTTTGATTGAAATTTTTGTTGTAAAGTATGGTTTTTATTAATTCTCGAGTAATTTCGATGTTTTTTATTATTCTTCAGTTCTGGGAAAGTTCTAAACAAAGATGCTACGACCAAAAATATTTTATTTTCAGTTAACATCCTTTCCCTTCTTTTCATGGAATTTATTGATTTGACTAAAATCCGTCTCTATAAAAAATTTCCTGCAGTCAAGTATTCTGATTGAATATTTGTTGTAAAGTATGGGTGTTTTATTAATTCTTCGAGTATTCCGATTTGTTTCCATGACTGTCGGAGAGAGAGAAGTTCAGAATACCGCACCATCATCACTCACTACTATATCTTTTAGTTGCAGAGCCTTTAGGAGTATTAAGGACATGTACTTCCCCCATCTTGTCTCTTGACCTAAGATTGAAACTTTTGCAGCTTGATTCTTCCGAGCAACTTCATAATTTTGGGGGTACGTTCTGCTTTATGCTATTTGTACCCGCTCCTGCTTATAAGATGTTGCTCTATGGAGTATTGCTGGAGGACCATCACGCACTGCTAACTGTGAAGTATGAACTCCACATTTCATGTGTGCAATGTTACGTTATCGGAACATTAGTGCTTTTCATAGTTTTATCACAGTTCATTCTGAAAAACAACTATACCTTCTTCTTTCGACATTTCTAATAAACATCAGTATCACATTTACCAGCTTTCCCTATTCCTCACCCTCATTGTCTTTATTAATTTTTCAATCGTACTAATCATGTTTGCATGCGCTTTCCGTAACTAGCGGCAATTACTTGTCTCTGTTGTATTCTCGAATTCTTCTAAGATGTCCAGTAGACAAAATTCGCACGAAGTATATTAGCCTAAATCTTGAGTTTTTTACTGTTTACTGCCAACTTTAGAAATATTGTTTTTTAATCTTTCGCTCCAATATATAAAATTATTGACAAGATATATTTTAGCTTTGCCCATGTGTAAATATCCATTTTTTTAAAATCGCACAAAGCGTCCCTTATGCAATTTTTATGCCTATTTTTTTGTTTATTTTTTTTCTAGAACTATTTTACAAAAATTTTTCCAGTCTAAAGGGACTTCCAGTTTCTAAGCCATGTCTCCACACAGTGGTTTAAATCCTGGTGCAGGCAAAGAAAACTAATGGCTCACTATCTTTAACAACCAATTATAATCAATTGTATTTTGATTTTTTCACTTAAACATAGAACAGAACAGTTTATGCAAACTGAAAAGGCTATAACCACTTAGTCTGAGTTTTATGAAATTAAAAGGTTTATCCTGATACCTTAGCTCACCCTTTCTTTTAACAATGCAGCAATGTCTGGATGATAAGCGTTTTAAATGTCGCATTAATTAAAAGGATCCAATAGATGTATTGTGACCCATGAGTAAGTAGTTAGGAAGACTCTTTTGTGCATGATCGAACCGACTGTTTCCCATCAACTGTTTTAACTATTTCATATTGTTGACAAATGAAAGTATTTTTATCATCGGAGTGAGTAATATATCAAATACATGAGGTGTTTTCGATTTTGGCTTATTTGACGATGATTTCTAAGGATATAAACTTAATTAATTAAAGTTATCTATAGAAGTACCGAACCTTTTTATTATTGAACAATAAATATACATAATCAAATTTCTGGAAAAAAAGAGAATATATATATATATATTATAAGTGATAAATATTATTATCATATATATATATAATATATATTACTTAATATATATTATTATATAAGATATATATATATATATATATATATGATATAAATATATATAGTATATATATATATTATATATATATATAGAATATATATATAATATAATATTATATATATATATATATATATATATATATATATATGATATATATACAATATATATATAATATAATACATATATATTTATAAATAATATATACTATATATATATACTATACTATATATATATATATATTATATTATATATAAGTATATAATTGAAATATTGGAATATAAGAATTGGAGGTGAGGTGATCTCCTCAATTATTAAGATATATATATATTATATTTATATATATATATATCATTATATATATATATATATACTTATATATATAATATATATATATAATATATACATTATAATATACATATATATATATAGTATATAGTATATATATATATATATATAATCATATATAATATATATAATATATACTATATATAATATAATATATATACTATAGTATATATATATATACACGTATATATATATATATATATATTAATATATAATATATATATATATTATATATATACTATATAATATATACTATATATTATATATAATATATATGATATATAAGTGATAATATATATATATATAATATATATATATATATATATATACATATATATATATAATATATATATATATATATATATCATATCACTATAATAAATATAATAATAATAAATAGTATATATTATATAGTATAATATAAATATATTTGCTATACTATATATATATATAATATATCATAAATATAATTATATATACTATATATATATTATATATATATATAATATATATATACTATATATATATATTATAATATATATATATAATATAATATAATATATATACATATAATATATCATATAGTATATTATAATATCTATACTATATTATATATAGTATATAATATATAATTATATATATATAATAGTATATTATATATATATATAAATTATGTTATTTATATATATATATATATATATATTCATACTATATATATATATAGTATTATATAGTATATAATAATATATATATATATATATATATATATATATATATATACTACTATATATATATATATATTTATATATATATATTATATATAAAATAATATATAATATAAGAAGGGCTACATTAAGTCTGAAATTTCGTTTTCACAGTGTTTAAGATTTGATTTTTTATATTTTGCCGCTCTAACTTTTTCAGAATTTAGGTATTTAACGTTAAGATCAATGTTGTATTTACTTTTTTTTTATTCGTGCCTGTATTTGTATGGGTGTAAAAAGGAGCGTTAGTGTTTTTAACTTTGTGATTTTTCATATTTACATATTTACTGTAAATAAAACGATTTTAGCTTTTTAACATTTACGGTTTTAAATTTAGGTTTAGTGTGTGAATAATTTTAACCTGATTTCACGTTTGTTCTTTTTTTTTTGTCTGTTGTTTGTTTTGTGGTTGCTGTATTTGCATGTAAGATGGCAGATTTGCACCAGCGCGGCTAGCTTACTATCGACTTTACTAACATCCGTGGTTTACAATCTAACTCTGCATCCGTGGAATACCACCTCCTCTAACTCAACCTAAATTTTATGCTCTGGTCTGAGACCCAGATGGCTAGGAATTCACCTTCTAACTCGTTTAATATGTCCAACTATAAATTATTTCATAATTTCCGTCTGGGAAGGTGGAGTAGTAGTGCTATGAACATAAACACTCCTGTAAACACGTCTCGAGAAATCTCGAATCTATCTAACTTCGATGTTCTGGGCGCTTAAGAATCTTTGTATCCTTCTCTTACTTTTAATTTTCTTTTTTTTTTCTTCAATAATAAACTCAATAATTTTCCTAACAGAACGGATTTTCACGCCTTTTTTGAATATTTGCTTGTTCTTACTGATACTTGTTATATCTTTCCATAGCCAAATACTGAGGTCCTCTATTTGGGCATTTCAATGTACAGCAACAGCTATGAATGGTTGGGTTCCTCTTCATACTGATTTTGGTGGGAGAGCCGAACATTCAGCATGCTCAACGACCTGGAGCAACTAATTATAAGAACCCACACAACAAAACGGATCACCCAAACTGATTCTTGAACGCTTTTAACCTATGCTTCACCATTAATCCTTCTTTCTAAAAATTATACCACATCCATTCCTATTGCTACCTGACCACAAACCTTCTATAGCTCTTATAGTGCTTTCTCATCATGCAGCTCCACCCTATCCCAAAGCGTATTTTTTGAACTTTGATCGGACCATTGGGTGCCTTGCGCGTCGTCTCTATGCTAATAAATTGGAATGACTTGCTTTGACCTGGGACGCTCGGTTTCTGCGATAAGGGCAGCCGTGTAATCGTAATGGGATGAGCAGGTTCCATTCCTTCTTCGAAAATCTTTCTCTCTCTCATAATCCATGTTTCAATCGTGCTTGTTCTCTGCCATTCAGGCTAGAGACTGCGTATCGGGAGTGGAAAAATCTCGTTCTACTATCACTCTTGCTAATTTTCATTCAGCTAGAAATCGTAGCATATTTTTAACGTTAAATATATTTACAAGAATATTAACTATAAATATATTTACAAGGTTATTAAATATAAATGTATATATATATAATATATATATATAATATATTAAATCACACAAACAAACAAGATATCAAGTGAAAATGAAATTTTATATAAATATAGTATATAAGTATATATATATATATATATATATATATATATATACAATGATATAAATACATAAAATACTTCACACATGTATGGAACTTCTATGAGGAATTTAAATTTAAACGCTCTATGTCTTTACAAATATGCTAATCATTTGTATCATTATCCCTTAGGTAGTTTCTTACCTCGTCAATACCATCCGATAGCACATATGTAAAAAGCTCCTTCTCAGATATAATAGTATGTTTACAGGTTGGTTCAGCAGCGTAATACATTC
Organism: Trachelipus rathkii; assembly: GCA_015478945.1. Classification (NCBI taxonomy): domain Eukaryota; kingdom Metazoa; phylum Arthropoda; class Malacostraca; order Isopoda; family Trachelipodidae; genus Trachelipus; species Trachelipus rathkii. Next base: position 16,884 of record JABUQX010002199.1, on the reverse strand, counting down.
GTGCTATTGTTTTCCAAGTAGATAGATGAATTTCTGTACATCTATAGAATTTAAGAAGCGTTCAAAGATAAAATCTCAGAATCATTGACCAGCATTTTCTTATATGCGTAATATTCCTGGTATAACATGTAATGTGTAACAGTTACATAATTAGTTATCACGAACGTTTTCTTAATCTGTAATAATACCCTCTTGCGCAACTCTGACATATATTTAATCTGGAGCAGACCAGAAATATAGAATCCATATGATGTACGCTCAAATACTTTTGTTCCATTATGCCTCTCCCATATTCGGACTTTCATTCTGGTTGTGTTTAGATGTTTAGAAAAGGATGTTTTTTCGGGTTGTTTCGTTGCTCTGGCTAATAATTGTTTTTGGCCAGTTTAAAATAGAATTTGGTTTAAAGTACTCCATAATCAAGTGTTCAGCGCGTTTACATATACAAAGTAATTCGTCTGTGCTTATAAAGCCGTAAAGCCGTTCAGCCAAGAGGAGAGGAGGGGTCACTTCCGGTCTATTTGCTAAACGACTTTATGGACTTACGTCTTTAGGGTATGTGAAAACATGTTTTTACATACCCTAAAGACGAAAAAACGTAAAGCGCTAAGGTTCGAACTCGTAACATGTGTCTAACGGCGTTAAGGTCTATAAAACGTGTTTTTATTAAAATTATGGACAGCTTTTAATAAAACTTATTTTGTTTTCTACATATGCGAAGTGTTCTTCAACTTTAAAATAAAAATAATAATAATATTTTAAAAGAAAAAATCAAATAATAATAATAATAATACTAGTAATAATAAAGATAATAATAGAAGTAATAATAATAATAATAATAATAATAATAATAATAATAATAATAATAATAATAATAATAATAATAATAATATTAATAATAATTAATAATAATAAAATAATAATAAATCAATAATAATATATAATAATAATAATAATAATAATAATAATAATAATAATAAAAACATAATTTGTTTTCAATCTTTAAACACGAACTGTTGTGAATTTTGTCATAACATAATAATAATAATAATATAATAATAATAATTAATATAATAATAAATAATATATAATAAATAATAACATCAATGATATCATAAAAAGACAAATCATAGAAATTTAGTAATAATAAATAAGAATAAGAATGAATAATAATAATAAAATAATAATAATAATAAAATAATAATAAAATAATAATAATAATAACAACAGAATTGGTTTTTCAAACTTTTAAGCTGCACGTATTGTTTACAAATGTGTTTTAACTAGTAATAATAAAAATTAAAAAAAAACATAATGTTTCTACACGATGCTAAATGTTCTACCAACTTAAAAATAAATTCAATAAAAATATAATAATAATATTTTCAAGAAATATCAAAATTAAAAAATAATAATAAGTATTTTGAAATACACAAGTTGGCAACATCTTTTGGAAATAAATAATAAGAATTATTCTAAGGACTTATTTTCATGGGTTAAAATATAAACATTAGACATTATTGTAAAAGAAAATTCAAATAGTACCAATCATGGTATAACCACAGGAGAAGAAATTTAGGCTTAAATGAGATAGATATTGTGTATTACTAGACTGCATCAGATTACCTCTTTGACCGAGCGATTAGGCGCTAAAGTAAGTAAACATTATCACTGTTTCGAGAAAAAACGACGGGCCTTCTTGTAGTCTCGTAGTCAGTCTCTTCCCGGCTGGGATTGTGCGTATTTGGGGGTTATCCTGCTGCTTATCAGCTGTATATAGGTAAATAACTAATTAATAATAATAATATAATAATTAATATTGACACAATCAATGAATGGTAATTAGTTTATTGTTCTTCATTGGTATTTTTCTTTTGTTGTTTAAATAATAATAAAGTGGTAAATATCGGAGCTTCAAATGTACTAATGCATAGCAGAGATTGACGGACAATGTGATAATAATAATAATAATAATAATAATAATAATAATAATAATAATAATAATAATAGATAATAATATATCATGAAATAATGTGTGAAAATAATAATAATAATTAATAATGACATAATAATATATAATAATTAATAATAATAATAATGAAAAATACTACTACTACTACTACTACTACTACTACTTACTACTACTACTACACTACTATACTACTACTACTACTACTACTACTACTACTACTAATAATAATAATAATAATAATAATAATAATAATAATAATAACGGGGTTGAGGCTGGATATGGAATAAATGTAATAAGTAAAATAATAAATAATTAATATAATTAATAATAATAATAATAATAATAATACATTAAAATAATAATAATAATAATCATAAAATAATGAATTAATATAATTAATAAAATTAATAATAATAATAATAATAATAATAATAATAATAATAATAATAATAATAATAATAATAATAATAATAATAATAATAATAATAATAATAATAATAATAATAAAATAATTAATAAATAAATAATAATAATAACCAATAATATAATAAAAATAATAAAAATAATAAAATAAGTAAAATAATAAAATAATAATCATAAAAAGCTATCTAGATGCATTTGTGAAGATAAATTTTTACATATGTATCATAGGAGTAATAATAAAATAATAATATAATAATAATAATAATAATAATGAATAATAATACATATATAATAATAATAAATAATAATAAAGATAATATACGTTGACGGCTGCTATGAATAAATATGGAGTTTCGTATAATTACATAAGCTCTCACTGCGATCAAGATTACTCGATCTACTATATAATTCACTTAATATCTATACATGATTATAAAATATACTATACAGTTCTATAAATATCATTCATACCCATATTATATATATAATATATATATATATATATAGATAATATAATCATATATATATATATTTATATATATTTATATAATATATATATATATATATATATAATATATATATAAGTATATATATATATTATAGTATATATCATAATATATAATATATATATATAACATATATATAATATATATAATATATATCTATATATATATAAAGATATATATATAGAATATATATATATATATATATATATAATATAATTATTACTATTAATATATATATATATCCTGCAAAAGGTGTATATATATATATTATATATATTATACTATCTATATATAAAGTATATATATATTATAATATATTTATAATATAAACCATATGTTATATATATATATACCATAATATATATATATTATATTATATATTATTATATAATATAATATTAATATATACTATATATATATACTATATATATAATATATATATATTATATATATATAATATATAGTATTTTTATATACTATTATATTATATATATATATATATATATATATATAATATGATATAACCATATATATATATATATATATATATATATAGTATATATACTATGAATATATATAATATAGTAATAATAATATATATATATATATACCAGTAAATTTGAATCCTTGGAGCTTATCTTTTTCTAGTGGTGTACGTAGATGCAAGTCTTTGAGGTTTAATAATTTTTGCATGGCATCTTGGTGTAAGACACGTTTCTCGTGAATATTAATGTCATAATTTAATATCCGATACACTTCTTTCTCGTAATTGGATATCTGTTCAACTTTGGGATCGTATAAACTGTATGGTAGAGTTTGTTGTTGGATCAGTGAAACATTCAGAAGTTGATGATGATTCTGATGGTAGAGCAGATGATTGTGCGGTGTAGGGTGTAATGAGATCGGTAATGCATGAAGTAATTGAAGTTGTGATTGTTGGGTCTGAGGTTATGGATTTTGCACAGATGAAGTATTATTATACTTCATTATTCTCATACTCATTATACGGCAGTGCAGCCTCCTTCTTCTTCTTCTTCTTCTTCTTCTTCTTCTTCTTCTTCTTCTTCTTCTTCTTCTTCTTCTTCTTCTTCTTCTTCTTCTTCTTCTTCTTCTTCTTCTTCTTCTTCTTCTTCTTCTTCTTCTTCTTCTTCCTTGATCTCTTCTTCCTTCGTCAGTCTCTTCTTCTTCTTCTTCTTCTCTTCTTCTTCTTCTTCTTGTTCTTCTCTTCTTCTCTCTTCTTCTTCTTCTTCTTCTTCTTCTTCTCTTTCTTCTTCTTCTTCTTTTTCTTCTTCTTCTCCTTCTTCTTCTTCTTCTCTTCACTTCTTCTTCTTCTCTTCTTCTTCTTCTTCTTCTTCTCTTCTTCTTCTTCTTCTTCTTCTCTTCTTCTTCCTTTATAATAATAATTATAGATAATAATAATGAATAATAATAATAATAAGTAATACATAATAATACATAATAATAATAATAATAATAATTAATAATAATAATATATGATTTTGATCGCTTTTTCAAGCCTCTGAAAGTATTCCTTCAACAGAAGAAATTTTCTTTAAAATTCGTTCTTTGAATAAAATAAAAACAATTGACTTTAAGTATGAGTACCAAGGCTTTCGTCCGTAGCACTTCGGGACATTTTCAGCGAATAAATTTTATTTTAATATTTTAACGAATTTTTGATAAAATAAATTTCGTGTAAAAACTAATAACAAAAAATAAATAAATTAATATAAAGTTTAAAAGTTAGAAAAGTTAACTTTACATTGACTTTTTGTCATTTAAAGAGTTCAAAAAATGGACATTTCGTGTATATTTTATGTTTCGATCATTGTTTATCGTTTCCTTACAGAGCAGACATCCCCTAGCGCAATCTCATAAAAATCATTTTTTCTTGTTTTATGATGGAGACCAGAGCCCTCTTTTATGCTGTTGATCGGATTCTTTGTGTCTTCTTTGAAAATGTTGAAATCATTGTTGCTTCGGGTTATACTTATGTGGTGCGACATTCTCATGTTGAGTAGTATGTCGTGTGTATCGATATAAGAGGCTCGTTACTGCCACCTTTCAGAACATTGAAGCGTACACAACGTACTACTCCCCACCATCCGACAACCGCTTCACGATTCGTAGAGACAGCACGAGGCTAGTTTCAATGGCTTCTTATGTACGCATCTAATATAGCTTCATTCCCGTCTTTTGCATTTAATATCTCTTTTACACAATTAGTTTAATTCATTTCTCATCTTTTTTCTGACTGATATGTTTCAGTTTGTATGAACCAGAATACGAGCTTATCGTTTTTCGCTTCATTCAATGAGTATTGTCAAGTAAATTATTTTAAAGTGTTCTTTTATAGTTTTCTCTTATTATACTGGGGGAAGTTATTGTTTATTAGATTCTGTATTTTCTTTTAATTTCTTTATCAAAAATGGTACCCCAATCAGACGACTAATCTTAAATCGCTCGATAAGACTAAAGCCTTCTATGGTAGCAATTTTGTAATTAGAGGAGTGGAAAGAAGAGCTCCGAAATTCAAAAGTGGTCCTTTATCTGTAGACTTTTAACGCGTTGATCGCTTTAAGCGGGTACTTACCCCCTCCGAAGGAGGGTAAGGCCTTCAGCCCGAAGCGGCTGGAGGCCTAAATCCGCTTACACCCACTTCGGGGTATCTCAGGATCCACACCATTTCGAAGGGCGCGATCCCCTTGGGTTTTCTCTCGGGAAAGGTGACTGTGTTGCTTTTAGATATCTTGGTTAAATGAAAACGTTTATTCTTAAATTACTATATGTACGTTATGTTAAATCATTACCTATGACAGTGTGAAATTAACTTGATATGTTAGAGAAATGATGAGTTTTGTTAGATATTACTGTGTTAAATGACATGATGTGTTAGATAACGTGAGCCTAGGTTTAGTTTTTGGTTGAGTAATGATAGGTTTGCCCAGAATTTCTACATGTCTACACGTTTATTCTAGTCAAATTGATGGCTTATACTCGAAACGAGTGACACTTTGATGAAGATAAGTGTTCAATTCATCAGTTCAAAGATGCTTGATATCTTGATAGATCTGCGTACTTGTTAAGGGCTATGTGTACATTAATACGGGTTACCTGTTGCCCGGATATGCGGGAAAAGTGGCGGAAAACATACTCGAGTATTGTGTATTGACCTGTTAGCACTTTACCTTAATAAGGGAATTTTCAAGATGTTAGCGGATTATTCAATACGCTAGGTATGTTAGGTTTGCATGTTGCTACATTATGATAGCTTAGTCAGGTTATGATATTTAAGTTTATGCGATGTAAAACTTTGTTTTGCAAGCATATTTCGGTAGGTCGGTATATAAAGACACCTATTTTATGTCTCATGTTTAGTCCCAAATGATAGTTCTTCCGAAATATGCGACTTGAATCAATGAATTCAAAAGATCATAGCGCTGGGTGGGTGATAAGTGACTGCAGGAAATGGGTGGTTTATTTACTGATTTACTGATTTACTGCTTTAAAAATCAGTAAACTAATCTTTACTGTGATATTTCATTCAAGGAACCTATTATGGTTATATCTGGATAAATTTTGTATTTATGTATGTTTGCGTTAAAACTTTGTTATTTCTGCAATTATCTTTGAGGTAAATGATATTAGACGAGGTTAGATGAATTTTTGTTAAATATTACGGAAAGTTATGTTAAAAAGGTTGTTACGTGAGCATTATATCGTTCGTCAGTATGATCATTTAGCAGGTTATGCAAATTTGTTAAATGATTACTCGATGATCTTGTTAATAGTAAATTAACATTGATATGTTAGAAGATGATGCTTTAAAAAGTGTGAACTAGGTTTACGTTTTGAACGATGAGTGGTAGGTACTTTACTGTTGTTAGTGCGGAAGTTTGTTAATGTTAGTAGATTTTTCAAGCGTAAGGTATTTTAGGTTGTCGTGTGTACATATATTCTTAGTTCAGGTCTTATGTGTTGTTAACTTTGTTAATGTTAAAAACTTTGTTTACGTCCAGCAGCATATATTAGTTAGTTAGTATATAAAGAATTTATTTTTGTTATGTTCTACCCGGAAATGATACTCGAATATGACATGAATCCAATAGATCAATAGGATCAAAAGGTCATGGGTGGGTGGTTAGGGAGGGTTTGATGGTTTGATTTACGTGATTACTAATTTACAGCTTTTAAATCCAGTCCTAGGACTATTTACAATTACATTGATATTTTTATTCAAAAACTCTATTGTGTTATTGTTTGGATAAACTTGCTTATGTTTACCAGTTATTCGTATCTGGTCTGTATGCATAATTTGAGGACCAAGGTTATGATAAATTTTTCTGTTAAATATACTGTTTTGGTCAATGTAACAATAAACGTTAAGTATGTTAACGGAGATATGCCTTGAAAAAAAGTATGCATAGGTCAGCGTTTTGTATTGCAATGTTAGTTACTACTGGGTTTAAAGTTGTGAAAACTTTGTTAATGTTAAGGCAGTTTAATTTCGTGCCCCGTAAGTTGTGTTAGTTCTGTCGTATGTACATGTATCTCTTAGTTCATGTGATCATGTAGTATAGCTTTATTGAGTGGAAACTTTATTAAGTTTTAGCAAGTATATTCGCTGGTTCTACTAGGTGATATACAAGAAGCTCAGATTTTTTTGTGCTATGTTTATCCGCAATGATACTCGAAATATGCGACGAAAATCAATAGTGTTAATGTAAAATTAACATTGCTTTGTTAAGATATGTTTGAAAAAGTGTGAATAGGTTACGTTTGTACGCTGGCTACCGTATCTTTACTGTTGTTAAAATGTGAACTGTTAATATCTAGTAGTTATTCGTGCCGTAAGTCTCTGTGTTAGTTTTGTCATTTACATTATATTCTTAGTTTCTGGGTAATGCTATGCTTTAAGCTTATTAATGTAAAAAACAGTGTTACGTAAGATGTATTCATCTTCGCGAGTTCAGATATACAATAACTTATTTTTTGGACTAGTTTATCCGAAATATACTCGAATATGCTGTTACCTGAATCAATAGATCATTAGATCAACAACGGACCACATGGCGGCTGGACAGGCGCCAAGGCGAGTGATATCCTGGGAGGGGCCGAAGGCTGGGGTGTCCTTGATTTACTAAGGTTTACTGATTTACGCTTTAAATTCGGTAAAACTTTTACCACTTTACTATGTAGTTACTTCAAAGGAACTATCATTTTTATCGTTATGTTAAGATAAAACTTTGTCTTTTGTCATCTTATGTCGATTAAAACTTGTGTTATGTTGCACATTACGTTACTTTGGGATTATGATATTTACGGTAACGGTTGCTGAAAAAGTGTTTTGTTAAATACTTACTAGTGATAATGTAAAAAACTCTGACGTTAGCATATATTTGCCGTGTTCTGAATGATTGCGCACCCCAAGGTTATTAAACATTCTGCATAAAATGTTAGAGGATTGTCAATGAATGCATTACACGTTAATGATGTCTAGAGATATGATTGAAAAAAAGTATCGAATAGGTTAGCTTTTGCATGAAATTTAGCTACTTCACTCGGTGTTAAGTGCGGATCTTGTCTAAGGCGTCCACCAATTTTTTCGTGTATATAGTTGGGTTAGTTGTCTTGCTACATTATTCTTACTTGGTCTTAAGCTGTGTCTTAAGCTGTATTAAGTGTAGCATCGGTTAATTGCCAAACTCCATCGTATGCATAATTAAACCCAACATTGATAGGATGTCCAATAAACCAAGCTGGCGGTATAACTTAACTTATTGATTCATGTCCTTAGGAGATATGCTTGACATGGGTGAACTCACCGGTTACCTCGTCTTGCCTACATGCTCATATGCATCGTAGTTACTTTAACTGTTGTAAGCCTTGGACTTGGTTAATGTTAACAGGCTTTCATTTCAGTGGCGTACGTAGAGGAGTGTGTCCGAGGTTTGTCGTTGTGCATTATATTCATAATACAGTTGAAGCTATGTAACTATTGACGTGCGAAAACTTTATTAAGTTAGAGTATATTCGTTGATCAGCTATTGATAATCTAACCCAATGTTGTAAAACTTGTTAAATGATCTACCACTGTTCTTAATATAAGAAATCTAACATTGTCTATAGTTACGGAGATATTGCTTGACAAGGGGATGAAAAAGGGTTTCAGTCTTTGTATGACTGATTAGTTACTTGTACTGTTGTTAAGTGTGACTTGTTAATGTCAACAGTTACTTCAGTGCCGTAAGCTGGCCACCTGTGCCACGGTTTGTCAGTTGTGCCATTATATTCATCATTCAGATGCATGCTCATGTGTAAGCTTTTTTAAATGTGAAAAACTTCTGTACCTTAGCCATATATTTCGTTTGATCAGTGTATAAAGAATTCGTTTTTATGTTATGTTTATCTACGAACATGATCACTCGGAAATGTGACATGAATCACAAGATCAAATATATCGAATACGATCATGGCACTGAGAGGTGGCATATGGATAGGAGCGTTAGTGTGGTGATGATTTTGATTTACTGATTACTTGATTTAGGTATGCGTTAAAAACAGTACAATTTTCTACTAAAAACATATTGACTGAATACCAATACATCAACTAGATCCAATAGACTCAATAATTCATAGCATGGACAGCGGACGGTTCGGTTGGATCGTGTGGTTTGATCTTATCGTGATTTGAACTGTAATACTGCATTTACTGCTTTAGTGTACTGTAATACATGATCAATTTTTTACTAAAAAATACAGGACTTGACATCATCTAGATGAATAATCAATAGATCAAGTAGCATCAATAGGATCAATAGCAATCAATAGAATCACGTGATGGACAGGAGAGTGCGTTGCTTGGAGGTGGTTTATTACTGATTATACTGATTTAGTGTACTGTATAAACATGACAATCATTTTGCAGTAGAAAAAATGTGTTGACGTTGCTAAATCAATTAGACTAAATAGATCAATTAGATCAATAGATCAATAGATCAAATAGAATCGAGATAGAAGTCAATGAGATCACCGGTTGGGGCAGAGAGAGGGGAGGGAGGGGTGATTGATTTACTGATTTACTGATTTATCTCTTTAAAATCGGTCGTAAAACGCCCTAACAATGTTTAGTAAAAAATATGACTTGAATCCAATAGATCATTAGATAAATAGATCAATAGATCTCAATACGATCATGGAACGCCTGATATGAGCACATCGGGTAGTTTGACTGCCGTCTGGTCCTCAACCATACACTTTACGTGAGCTTTAGGGTTATGTAAAATGTTAAATGTTCGATAATGTTATAAACATGAAAAATGAATAAGAAATTTCTATCGTATGTTATTACTTTATTCTGATTTATACTATATTTAATTTTTTAATTTTTTTGCAGTTTGCAAAGCTGGGTTGTTACAACCATCATTTTCGAAATCTACGAGACTCAGACGACACCATTATATAAGACACCCAAACATTGTTTCATACCAGAACTGTTTATTAGCTCAGCACCAACCTGGCTCGCCGTTGGCCCTGGATCGCGCATGCGGCCTCGCGACCAAGGTCGCTCTGTCTATGCCCACGACAACCGCGCATCGCTAATGATCTAGAGCCTCAAAACCCAACCATAGTCGAGATCCATGATCCTTATAAACATATCAATTTTACACCAATATTTATTACTTATTTATACAAATATTTACGCTATCCCAGCACGCGTATCCGAGAGCCAGCACCTTGTGCCTGCCCTGCCTAACTCATAACCTCTGATGAGACTCTAGACACTCTCCTTTCTCCCTTTCTTCTAGTACACCTATCCAAATTTCAGCCTTCTACGATTCAATTTAATTTTTGGGGGCGGCGTCCCCCCTTATGGGGCGCAGGGGTACGGTAATCCTCGTGCATACCGACTGAGAATCCAATCGTTGCAAACTCCTCTTCTCCTCTTCTATACACCTATCTAAAGTTCAAGCCTTTCTACTATTAGTTTAATTTCTTTAGGGGGCTGCCGTCCCCCCTTATGGGGGACGCAGGCGGTACGGAACTCGTGCTACGAGCGAGATTTACTTCAGGACTCCTTTTCTCCTTCTTTCCTATACACTATCCCAAAATTTCACCTTTACGATTAAGTTTAATTTGGGGGCTGCGTCCCCCCTTACGGGGGGACGCAGAGGTACGTAATCTCGTGTCGTCACGCTTGAATGGGAACCTTTAGGCCTAATCTTCAATCGCTCAGAAGCCGCAACAGGGCGGTAAGCCCAATATTTCTGCCGGCAAACGCGTTCGCTCTCGGGGGAGATCCCCCCTACTATACATTCCTAGAGTGGCAAAATTTCGGCGTGTTTGATCAGCTTAAGCAACAATCACGTAGAACACTATACCCAAGTTTCAGACCGATATCTCTAATACTTTTTGAGAAATCGCTGCCCGCGCTCAAACTGTCCCATTACTACTTATAATACACCTTGAATGCGCTTTATAATATATTTAAATTTAGTTCTGCGTAAAGCGTTAGCAGCTTTAGTGGCTCGACCAGAAAAAGCGTACGTCATTGACGACTCATGGCCTGGGTGGCGCGATATCGAATCAGCCCGGGTTGGCTTCCTTTTCAACCATAGCACAGAGGATACGATAGCGGGCAGGTGGGAGTTGACTGAGACGCATTACCGACAACAGAGCGGTTGAAGGGGTGGTAGTGGTGGTTACCAAACTCAACACATAGAAACAAGTGAGAAGGGGTAACGCAATGGATCCCCTACGAGTTCGATGACCTCCGTGGAACATCAGAGAGCTGTGTGGTTTGGGTTCGGGGTTCGTTGGACGCAGCACCACCAGCAGAGGAGGGTTAAACCAGCCACCAAGAGCGTCAGAGGAAGGCGGAATCGACTCATGAAAGACCGTGGCGAAGGGCAATGCTCACTATGAGCACCACCAGAGGAGGGCAGAAACTTCTCATGAAAGACCGTAGGAGGTGAATGCTCACACAGCTTTCCGTTTGTGTATGGACACACATGCCGGGGCCATGTGACGTAATTTAATGTTTTGATAAAATTTACTCCCCCATGAAAAGAGCCCTGCTACGATCATCGGCTCAGACGCTCCCTACTAAATACCCCAACGATGAACCACATGAGATGCCAAAATACCCTTCTACGTACGTAGCTACCAAAAATTACCCCCTGGGGGTAAAAACAACCTTAATCTATAAAGGTCCTTTTACTACTAATAGTAGCATTCATACACACTGTAGTACACACCTAGAATATAATTTAAATAAATTTTTCTCAAATACCTCAAAATATTGATATAAGAATTAAAATGTTTATTTTATTTCCAAAATATAGTTATATTATAATAATATTTATTATTATTTATTATATATATATTATAGTATATATTTTATATTATTATTATATGTATATACTCATATATATATAGTATATAATAGTATATAGTATTTATTATATATATTATTCATATATATATATATATATATATATATATATATAATATATATATATATATATTTAGACCGGTCCAAGCTTATGCAGTAAAAAAAATATTTTTTCCTCTGGGATCTGGCCCATTTGGCTCCGCAGCCTGAACAATACTATTTAAACGATCCCCTTTCAGCTTCAGTCTCGATGCGAAGGGTTAAACCCGAGTTCCCGCATTTGGCCTAGAGTTTGGGAAATTGCATTTTTTGACCAAAATTTGCACATTTTTAGCGTTTGCTGACAACCATAATAGGGAGGAAGGAAAATAAGGGCCATTTTAAACTGATAATATTAGTCTTTAAATTAAGCACCTTACATCTGATGAAGGGTTGTTCCTATAGAGGTCTGTGACAGGTCTATTTCAGGTCATGTAGGCTAAATAAGACATCTGTTTTTTGCTGTTTTTCTTTTTTATTATTACCAAGATTTCAATCCGAAAGTGTATGAAAATAATTTGCAGTGCATTTTCAGATTGGTACCCAGTTTATCAATTTCCAACATAATTTTATTTATTATTATTAGTATTTATTTTATTGTTTTTATATAGGTAGAGCCGTTCCCGTCCACTTCAAACCGGTGTTATGTTCGTGACCAAACTCCAAAATTTAATTTACGTTGGATACTTCTCATTCAAAATTAAGCAGAAGTAAACTTCCATCAATTCGGCGCCAAGTTATTGAAGGTAATTATTTACAGTATGCGCCAGTTGGTTATGGAACTTTCAGAGAAGTGCGAACTCCTAACCTTAAGAGCAGGTCACCATCTTGCTGGCGAAAGCTAATATATACCAACACAAATGCCTAAAACTAGCCCAATTACAATAAAGTTGAAAAAAGTGTATAAACGACAGTGTCACATATATACAATATGAGTTTCTTGACATGGAAATCCAAAATTCAAGAAGAAACGTTGAACTCTGCGCATTTAAGAATCTATAAGCTGTAGAAAATCTATCTTGACATTGGCTGCTGGCAGATTGCGTGAATCACAAAATAACTTATAACAGAAGATAATTCGATATTTCGATCGAATCGTCAACGACAGGAAAGTACTCCAGGCTGATGGCTAGGTGTTGATTTAAAGTTTAGGCAAGGCTTGAAGAAAGGAAAGCTGACAGGAAAGCCAGAGTTGGAGGGAAAGCTAGAAAAGAACAATTCTTACTACAAGCAAGTCCAAGAAACGTAATTTTCTCAAAGTTTAAATAATGTTTTCATTATTATTATTACTCAAATAATCATCTTTTGTCTGTGACGAAGTTTAACTCTCTTTCACAGAATGAACGAAAAAAAGATTATCTCATTTAATACTAATTTTTTTTCTCTCTTCTCTTACACAGATGAAGAACAAAATAGAGATTTATTCGAGCTGCTGATCAGAAACTATCAGAAGAAAACCTAGGACACATTACTCTCCTTGGTTAGGACCAGTGAAGATCTTCACGGAATTAGTGAAACCCAGGCTGATTTGAGGCATGTGTGTCTGTCACCAAAAAAAGATAAGACAGCCGCAGTGGAAACTCAAGTGTCATGAAAAAACTATCCATGTTACTGGTACAGATGCAAACATTTATTGGAACAGGACGAATGCGAATATTATTTGCAACAGCTGAGGTGCTAGATGTTAACACTGAAGAAATAATTCTGAGCCGCAGCACTATTAGAAGACGTAGAAATTTATTCAGGCAACAAAGAGCAGATAAAATAAAAAATAAATTTCAAAATAAGAAATTGGAGGGAACAGTTGTACACTGGGATGGTAAGATGTTACCATACATTCTCAAGAAAGAAAATATAGAAAGGTTGGCCATTCTTGTAAGCAATGGAGAAGAGGAGCAGCTTTTAAGGGTACCAGCTTTAGAGAATAGTACAGGATATTCCCAGTCAAAAGCTGTAGCTGAAAGTTTAAAAGACTGGGGATAGCGGAAAATGTAATAGCAATGTGTTTCGACACTGCACCGTCAAACACGGGTCATGGTAAGGGAGCTTGTACTCTGCTGGAGAAAGCATTATGAAAATACCTGTTATATTTGGCCTGTCGCCATGATATTTTTGAGGTGATCCTAAAAGCACTTTTCGATTGCAAAATGGGGTTAACCACTGGTCCTCAAGCAGAAATATTCAAGAGATTCCAGGTCTCTTGGTCTAATATAGACCAGACTCAGTACAAAGTAGGAATTGGGACCAGATTATTTCAACATACCCTATTAAAATATCAAACGAAGTAGGAGCTTCTGCAAAGTGAGCCCACCCAAAGAACACCACCCAAATGATTATCTAGAACTACTCAACCTATGTTTGATTTTTATGGAAAAAGTCTCTCCGGAGAATGTAAAATTTAGGGCTCCTGGAGCATTCAGTCGCGCCAGATGGATGGCAAAAGCCATTATGCACTTAAAATATTTTTGTTTCGAGAGCAGTTTCCATTAACAGTTTCCATTAACAGATTTTAAATTTACCAAAGATACATTAGAATACGGAGAAATTGACAGAGGTGTTTCGGAGAAAGTTTTACAGAAGTTCTTAAATCATTTATGGTACCTTAACCCAGAGCACGTTTGTTTTGCTTTATTTGATGAGAATGTCTCGGAAGTATTAAAAAAAAAAATGGCCGAAAAAAATTTTGTCTTATAAAAGATGATAAAGATGATGAAGCTTGTCAGGGGGTTGTGCGTGTGAAAATAAACAATGAAATGGTGAAGAGAATAGTTCAAGGAGAAGACCTGTCCTATTTCATAACTGAACAAAGCCTGTTTTTTTTTGAAAAATGTAACATATCATTAAACTTTCTACATGAGGATCCCAGTGTCTGGAATGACAATTAGAATATCTGAAATGCTTCTTGGCTGGTGGCACATTTAAAAAGTGTTAATGACACTGCAAGAAAAGGGGAGTGAAACTGTTTATTTCAAGATTACAGCCAGACCCTTACACACGACGAAGATCAAAGACAATATCTCCTCCAGCGTGTATCGAACGTCGCAATCTTTTATCCTGACATAGTATCAGACAACTTTTGGTCGACAAGCTGTAATGTTCTTAAATCTTTAAACTTTTTCTGTTGTGACGTTCCAACTTCGAGGTTTTTCTTTTGTAAGTTAACTTAAAGATAAAATCTATACTGAACTTTTTGGAAAACTGATTGAAAATAATTAATAAGGATACTTTTAATTATTCGTTAACTATTTTTTTAGGTTCAGGCCTAAGAGCCAAGTTAGTCTAAGTAATTAGGTGATAAAATAAATACCTATTTAGCTACATGACTGAAAAAGATATTTAACAAATTCAGGTATATCTTGTCCTAAACTTTTTATCACCCATTATAAAGCAAAAAGTAGATGCTCCTCATTTTTTTAAAGCCTCATATTAGTTTCTCTAGACTTTAAAATGAGAGTTACTTTCTTCTCCTATTTCTACCTATAACGGTTTTCGTCCCGCAAAAGTAAAATGATGACATGTTTTTTTTTTATTACCTACAAAACGCCATTTCCCCCCATAGAATACTAGAACCTTGGTTTTTGTTCAAAGGCGAATATTCTTCCAGACTGCTATATACTAGAGTAGCAAGCAAAAGTACTTGCGTTTAAACAGCTACTAATATCTCATTTTCTTTTTTTATGATATGACTTATTTCCTTTTCCTTACCCGTAATTACGGTTTGTTCCGCAGAAGCTTAAGAAGATGGTCAAATTTTTATTGGGAGTAAAATAAATATGTGCCATTTTTTAGTACTCAGGCCAAATTGCGGGACGGCTAAACCACCCCTCGATTCTCGATGCTGAAAACTGTTTCGGGGGGATCATGACGGGCCTGATCGACCTTGGCCATGGCCCGTTAACATTGTGTGCGAACAGCGACGAAGTCGGACCAGGGCGGAAATAAGATAGGAGTGTATTTAGTCTTTAGAGAAATAGTAATCATATAAAGACTTTGACTTGTTCTATAGATCGAGGTGTAGATGATATTATTTTATGATTAATATTTATATTCATATATATAATTCGTAATACGTAGTTTATATATTTATATAGGCATATATAATATAGATGTTTAGTAGTGTTTTTTGGATATCAGATTTTAATATTGTTTATGTTTAGTAGAGCTATATAGTAATAATATATTATAATTATATTATACAGTCACCGTTACTGAATATCATTAGAGCTATACGTATATATATATATACGATTAGTATATTATTTTCCTTATTATATATCTATTACGTTGATTCTAGTGTGATTATATCATATATAGTATAGTATTATATATATATATACGATTGAATAGAGGTTATATATATTTCAATGTGTATGTGCACATCATCCCATTTCTTATTCAAAACTCTGCAGGCGTAAGCAGTTGAGCAGTTATACACCATAACACGACTTCTTCGAAATTAGCTGCCTATATCTGTTGTACAATATATCTGATGTACAGCTCGCATCTTAAATAGACTTTTTCGATATCTTAGGTTGATCTCAATTTACTGT
>JABUQX010002198.1:0-11932 GCA_015478945.1 Trachelipus rathkii | reverse complement strand
ATTAACTTGTTACAGCATTTCTTGTCACATTTATACAATCTTTAAGCGAAATCGTTGATTAATTGATATCAATGATTGAATAAATTGACATTGTTGAGCAGCATTTTTCCAAAAATCAAAAAACTACTATGTTGTGCGTGATAGACCCATCTATATATTTCAAGTTTGAAGTCGACTCGAAAAAATTGCTTAAAAGTTGACTACCGAAAAGTAATCAAAAAAATTGGGTTCAGGGAGAGGAAAAATGAAAACGCCGAAACAATGACTACGGATAAACACGAAAATGACGTTTCAAAACTTCTTCCCCAAAAGTGTCTGAAAATTAAATTTATGTCCATTTAGATGTGGAAGCAAAAATAGTCCCAAATCCCAATATTGAATCTGTCTTCTGAGTTGGGGTTTCAGAAGCGAATTTACAGATTATGAGAAAGAACGCACACGTTCTGTGGAAAGCATTTACATTGGCGGAAGACAAAGGGACCTCATGAGCCAGTACCGACAAAAAGATATTCATAGAAATAAATACTAGTTCTTGAAGAAAAGATAAAACCATCCACTTACAGTTTAATGACCACCAGTTCAAACATTGTTTATTCACTTTCTAATATAGGCTGGAAATTAAAATTATTTGCCATTGAAACTATCGAGAAATTAGGTTTGCTTGACTGAAATGCGCTGCGAGGCAGCATTTTGTTAATTTTGGACAACTTGATTTTCTGTATGAATCAATCATAGTCAAAATCTGAAATATAACGATATGATGTTACTAGACAGTATAAAAGATCACTAACTATTTTTCTTTACAGTGTACACCTCAGAATTTGCTCATGCTGCTGAAGCTTTAGCCCTCAGACCAAATAACTGGTAAAAACACATGGGATCTTTCTCATTCATAAGTCTGAACTTTCCATGTGAGATAATTTCTTAATATTCTATATTTCAATATTATTATCAACCTAATCTGCATTACAAGTTAGTGAAAATAAGCTTCATACATTGAAAAGTGTTCGTAAAAGTTGCAAGAGGATTTTTCAAAAAAAGATTATTTGGACATTTTCTAAGTCTAACTGTCAAAATATGATTTTCAGTCCAGGAAAAGAGTTTATAATTTAATATTAACTATTATAGTGGTGAAAAGGGAAAAATAGCAGTATCTCTCTGGAAAAAACTAGGGACTTCTCAAGCTTGCTCAGGACATTTTCTATTTAAAGCAAGGACAGGGTCGAGGAAAGAAGCTGGGACTGTCCGCCCTAAACTGGACTATGGTCACTTTATATATATATATATTGTGTAGAAGTCCGACTCCACGTCCTCGTCGTGCACCCTGGGCAACGAATTAGGTATGTAAAACCTGTTCGGCCAACGAAGAAATGGCTAGGGCATGATAAGCCTAGCATGCCACTAGCTGAAAGAAAATGCTTGCAATACCCTTAAAACAGCCTCGGAACCACGCAAAACTCATGTATTTAGATTTAGGAAACGAAATATTACTGCGAATTTGGATTGTACTTTTAAAACGATTAAATTTTCCACAATAAATATGGGTACGTATAGAGGAGATGGTGGAGATGTTGAAGGCCAGACTGCTAGATGTGGTGGGGATGTCGGAGATGAGAGTGGAGGGGGAAGAAAGTGGCAGAGATTTGGGCGGAGGATAGGTGCTAGCTTACAGAGGAGTCGACGTAGGAATAAAGAAACATGGGGTAGGTTTCATTTTCAGACCAAAGATTGCACCTTTCATACAGGAAGTAAGAGGCGTAAGTGAGAGATTATATCAGGTATATGCTCCTAACAGGGGGCATCAGACAGAGAAGAGGAGAGGTTCATGGATTTGCTGGAGGAGTGTGTGGAAGGTGGAAATGCATCTACTGTGATGATAGGTGATTTAATGCCAGAGTGGGAAAGAGAAGAAATGAGGTGGAGGGGATATTGGGTCCACATGGAGAAAACGAGAAAACCCAGAGGAGAGAGAGGCTCATAGATATATACATGAAAGAATTTAAAAATTATGAATGGATTTTCAAACACAGGGAATCTCAATAGATCACGAGATATAGGTGGAATCAAACTTTTGATTTGTCAATCAATATAGTTATTTCATTATATCCGGATTGCAAGGCAATTGGGAGGATCTTCAGAATTAACTTCTCTAGGTCAGTTTTGACTCAGATCATAGTCTTGGTGGTTGCCAGACTGAGGGCACAGGAAACAAAGAGAGTGGCTTGAGTTGGAGAAAAAAAGAAAGAAAATAGAGAAAGAAGTTGAGCCCTGAAGGAGGAAGGAAGGAGAAGAGTATATTGGAAAATATTCTATTCCCAAGATAATTAGAAATAAATATTAATTTGCAGGAAATTATTAGTAAAACCCCGGAAGAAACCTCTGGTGTCAAGTGGTATGGAGGAACAAGGAAAAAAACACAATATGTGGTGGAATGAAGATGTGAAGAGAGCAGTGGGCAAAAAGAACAAGAAAATGAGAAAGTGGTTGAGGGGAAGAACAGAACAGAGAGGAGTTGAATATGTGATAGCAAGAGCAGAGCAGGAATGAGGTGAAGAGGGAGGCAAAAGGCTGTTGTGGCGGAAAGGATGGCTGAAGAATTGGGAGAGGATGCAGAGGGAGGAAAAGAAGATTTTCAAGCTGGCAAAAAACATATAAAAATCAAAGAAAAGCTTTATCGAAAAAACTATCGAATGAGAGATACCAGCACAGTAAGAGGTAAATGAGAGGTGGACTGAATATTTTGGAGAACTCTAAATGTAGAAGAGGGGAAGAATGTGGAAGAGGAGCAATATATTACGGGAGGAAGGCGATGGAAGGGGTGAATCCGATAACGATGAAAGAATATGGAGGCTTTATCAAAAATGAAGAAAGGAAAAGCGCCGGGTGAAAATGGAATTGCGATGAAGTTGATAAGGGAAGGAGGAGAAGATTTTAAGAAGAAAATAGTGGAACTTTTTAATAAATGTGGATTGGAGGTGTAGTTCCCGGTAGATGGGGGGGGGAGGAATAGTTGTTTTTCCCATTTATAAGGAAAAGGTGATACTGGAGTTGTGGAAACTATAAAGGAATAGCTTTATTGGACCATATAGTGAAAGTGTACGAAAGGATTTTAGAAAAAGATTAAGGGTGATAGAATACAGTTGGGAGAGAATTAATATGAAATTTACAGGATAGACGCAGGAAGTACTTCCGGATCTGTTGTTTGCTTTAGGAATAGTGTTGGAAAAGAGCTGGGAATTTAATAAAAAAGCATATATAGCCTTTCTGGACCTAAGAAAGGCACTTGACTCGGTACCCAGAGCCAGACTTTGGAGGATGTTAGGGGAAGTGTACGGAGTGGAAGAAAGACTGTGGAGAGCAATAAAAAGCTTGTATAGCGTTTGTGAGTGTAAAGTGAAAATTGGATGTAAAAATGAGAAATGGTTTGAGGTGGGGACTGGTGGGAACTAGGGGTGTCCTGTCTCTCCCTTACTCTTTATAGCTTACTCAGATGTAGTAATCAGAAAGGTTAAAGGGAATTTCAGAATCTGGATGGAGATATAATGGTGTATGCGGATGATTTGGCATGTTGGAGTTGGGAGGAGGGGATATGGACTTATGGAAAGTTTTGCCAGAATTTGAAGGAAATTGGTTTAGAGATGAATACAGAAAAGACAGTGATAATGAGGTGGGTAGAGAGGATGAGGGAGAAGTGGAGATCGTCATTGATGATGAAAGATTGAGAAATGCAGATCAGTTTGTTCACCTGGGTGGCGTATTTACAAACAAGGGAGGATGTGTACGGGAGAGTGGAGGCAAGAGTAGGCATACAGGAAGAATAATGAGCGTTATATCATTATGAAGGATCGGGTGATGGATATAAAGGCGAAGGTTATGTTTGATAGCACTGGTACCCATTGACATATGGGCGAAACATGGGAGCATTACCAAGCAGAGAGGAAAAAGAGGATCAGAGCTGCTGAAGCGAAGGTGTTGAGACGATGAGTGGGAAAGACGAGAGATGGGCTAATGAGAAACAGATGGGTTGCGAGACTGAGATGGGTCAAGGGCATATAGTAAGGATACCGGGAGAACGAGAGTCGTGAGTAGAAGGTGGTGGTGGAGTGGAGGGCCAGGCCGAGAGGAAGACCGAGGGAAGATGGAAAGATTGTGTGTGGAGAGAGCCCTGAGAAGATATGGACTGCCCCCGAGATGCACCAGCTGATGGAGGATGGTATACTTCTAGGAAAGGACTGCGTGAAATCGATATTTATGCTCCACTAGACATATTAGGCCTCTAAAGAGAAGACGTAAGACGTAAAGAGAGTAAGTATATATATATATATATATATATATATATATATATATATATATATATATATATGTATATATATATATGTGTTTTTGTTTTTTTTTACTACACATATATATATATATATATATATATATATATATATAACTCTTTCACTATATATGAAAACATGCAATATCCCTTTGTGTTTTGACTTCATTAACACAGGAGAATTCCTGCAAGGTGTAATGTGAAGTGCTTTCTGGTTTGTCTGGAACTCACTCTATCCCTCTTTCTTCACATCAAATGCACGCTACCCCTTGCAGCACTATTTGATGTACACTTTCTTTTATATATATATATATATATATATATATATATATATATATATATATATATATATATATATATATATATATATATAAGTCTTATATATGGTTTTTATTAAAATAATTAAAAAAAAAAAAAATGAAACTGAACCACCACGCAGCACGTAATCATACTCACTCACCATTTGGCAATCACCAAGCAGCGCCTTCTACAACTTCTAGCATAATTCACGTCATTCATCTTTACTAGCTGGGTTGGCAGGATTCCACGATAACATTAACTCGTTTTTCGGAAAGCGTGGCACCACCCCAAGGCATGGGAAGTTCAGAAAGCAAACCTGGACCACCACTGGAATTGTGTACCGCACAGTCCTCCTACCTGGAAGGGTTGGCAGGATTTCCCTGATAACGTTAACACTTTTTGGAAACTTGACACCATCTCATGGCCCGGGAAGGTCAGAAAGCAAACCTGGATCACCACTGGATTTGTGTACCGCACAGCACCGCATCAGAGTAACCGCAGCACGCTCTACACAGCACCAAAAGTAATTTTTGTGACCGCATCTATATGTTTCAATGCTCACCACGCACCGCGCTCCACACCGCACCATGCACCAGGACACGAATTGTGTCCGGCACCGCACCTAATATAGATTAAATAAAGGAACGTTTCAGATTTTTCTAGTGCGTTGGTTAAAAGACGTAGCCTATATTTAATTGTAATTCAAACTAATTTGATTTAATATTTTAAATAAAAAAAAATAATCTAAAAATTTGAGATAAAATTTTTATAATATACAAATAATATATTATTATACTAGAAATTATTATACTTAAGTAAATCGTTTGAATTATGTTATAAATAAAATATTTTAAATATATCAAAAGAGTTTATAATAATCGCCTGCAAAAGAAATAAGGAAATCTTAAGAGTAGGGTTGGCAAGCGCATCAGGTGCGGTGCGTGGTGCGCTCCTTTTGGTTCGGTGCTGTGCTGTGCGGTGCGGTGCGGTGCGACACAATTCCAGTATCTTTGTGCAGTGCGACAAAAATTAATTATTGTGCGGTGCTGTTCGCCAAATTACGGTTATCGGTCAACACTAGTTAAGGACAACTAAAAAAATTTGTGGTTTTTACTGATAAGATCTTACACACTACAGAACCAAGGCTTTTTTTACTAGTTTTGGCCGAACACCGAAATTTTTCGAACCGCAATGCACCACACCACGCACCAAAAGTCATTTTTGTCGCACCACACCACGCATCAAAAGTCATTTTGTCACACCGCACCGTACCACGCATCAAAACTCATTTATTTGGATCGCACCAGGCATCGAGTCATTATTGTTGGACCGAACTAAATATCAAGTCGTTACTCGCACAGCACCACACATCAAAAGTTATTTTTGCCTGATCGCCCCAAGCATTAAAAGTCATTTTTGTGGCACCGCACCGTACCACGCATCAAAAGTCATTTATTTGCATAGCACCAGGCATCAAAAGTCATTTTTGTCGCACCTCACCACGCATCAAAAGTTAATTTTGGCGTACGGCACCACGTATCAAAAGTCATTTTTTGTCGCACCGCACCACACATCAAAATTCATTTTTATCGGACCGCACCACGCACCAAAAGCCATTTTTGTCACACCGCACCAAAATGAGCGCATCTCGCACCGCCTTGGTTTATAGTTAACAGTTGTCATACATTTATTTAGATAAACTATCTTTGTTGCGGTTTGCTTAAACTAAGTCTTTTAATTTATTCTTTAAATAATTTTTCTTAAATACTTTAATATAATTTTTTCAGAATGGCGTACCTTAAAGCCAGGATTTATGTTGAAAACTCTGCATCAACAGGTCTTTCAACAGGGGCCAAAGTCGCAATTGGAGTTGGAGCAACTGTGGTAGGGGTGGCTGGGGCCGTTATAGCGGCTCCATTTGTTCTGGCAGGTAATATATATATATATATATATATATATAATATATCAGTATATAGATATATACTATAAAACTCCATCAGTATATTGATATATATATATATATATATATATAAGGATTTTTTTTTCATAACGAAAGTTATTAATTTTTTATATTATAAGTTAATACAGTTACATGCTATATTAGATTAAAGAGGAGCTATTACTATTCTCGCAATATAGGGGGTTAAGCTTTCCTCCCTAGGGGGTGGGGTTTAAGCTTCCCTTCCTCTATAAAAAAACGTGTGGATGACAATGCTTTTAATTGTTTCATAGAACTGAAAGATTTTAATGAATTTTGTATTGCACATGGTTTTGGTGTTGAACCATCTTTTCTCTACACTACATCTCAACAGTTTTAAACAATTTATACCCACCCGCATACCCCCATTATTATGAAATTTAATTTTGTGCTGATAAAAGTTTAATAATTAAAATGTTATATTTATAAATCTACCAAAACATACACCTTTGAAAACCGACAAATGTTTCTTATGTTACCAATATCCATTTTACGCAGAGTATAAAAAAAAATCTTTGTAAAAAAAAAAACACGAAAATATACGACACCTTTCGTAATATTTTAATGTGTGTAATTCCCTAGCACAGCACTGCTTACTGCATCGCTCTTACATTTCACAAAGTCAATTCTTAACTGATCCAAATCTAGCCATTATTCATAGTTAAGGAATAAACCTAAAAATCACGACAAACGTCTCACGTTTGTGTCACCGAATCTTTATCGCTTTTCGCTTTTCACCTCAAATTTGAACAAACAGTAACTTTTTTCTAATTAAAACATTTTTAAATTGCCCATTATTTGTTGTCAATCCGTACCTTTGGCATCACCAATTTATAGTGTTTATTTCATTTGATAGGTGCCGGATTTGGTGCTGCTGGAATAGCTGGAGGACCTCGATCTTAGCGCTGCATTTCAGAGCATCGTATACACGGTACTAGTTCGCGAGGAGGTCTGCGTACAGTATAGTTTCTCTTTTTTCTTATATTTTTATTATATACGTTGTCATAAAATATACTACCATCATTTTCGCCTATCACCGAAACAATGTACGACATGATCGAGGTTTCTTCTTTACGGAAGGCCTGACCCTAACCTCAGAGATGATAGCAAATTTTCATCAACATCCGCTTAACCAACCGACTATCATCCATCCTTTCCATATGACCAAACCATCTCAATGAACTCTCGTTTATTCTCTCATATACGTCCTTCTTCGCCACACGACTCTCTGATGCGTTCATTACTCATTTTTGAATTTTCACACCTAACACACCCCTAACATTGTCCATTTGAACATTTTCTACCTTAGATCTATATCTCTTATTCCAGACCATACTTTCACTACTATGCATTAACCACAGGTAACAACACATACCCTCCTGCAATACAACCCTAGCGCGCTCAAGACTTAGTCCCTTACTATCCACCAAGAGATTTATATTGGCACCAGCGACTTTCATACCATTCACAACTTTCCTACTACATTCTGTATCGTCCGTTCCCTTTTCATCCAACATATATCCTAAATATTTAAACAGACACTTGTTCCAGCTGCTCACCATTTAACATGACTTCACACCTCGGACTCTCATCACTCACTACTATAACCTTACTCTTATCTACATTTACTTTCAAACCCCTTCTTTTACACACCCTGCCAAACCCC
This sequence comes from Trachelipus rathkii, assembly GCA_015478945.1. Taxonomy (NCBI): domain Eukaryota; kingdom Metazoa; phylum Arthropoda; class Malacostraca; order Isopoda; family Trachelipodidae; genus Trachelipus; species Trachelipus rathkii. The sequence goes on along the minus strand of JABUQX010002198.1, from coordinate 3,667 downwards.
AACTACCAATCCTCTCAAATTCGCTTCAGATTCACCATACAGAACTAAATCATCCGCATACAATAAGCAGAGCACCTTCGACTCTCCATTCTCCATCATTCTAACACCTTTCCCTGCCACCCCCACCTATAATTCTTCCATACCCCAGCTATATACAATTTAAATACCCAAGGAGACATAACACATCCTTCACTCAGCTATTAATATTATAACGTACCAATCACTTTCAACTCCATTTATTCTTACACACGCTTCACATCCACCATACATACTTAGATTCCATTCAGAAGCTTACTACCAACACCATATATCACTAACACCTGTCACAGAGCTTCTCTATTATTCTCTATTATTCCTGTTGCAAATCTATAAAAACCTAAATACAATTTATTCTTCTCTCTCATTTTCTCAACATTTGTTCAATGTATAAAAATTTGATCCACACATCCTCTACCACTTCTAAATGTACTTTGTTCTTCACCAATCAGGCCTTCAGTCACTCGACGTACTCTTTCAACTAAAATACCAGCATACTATTCTTTCCCCTCTTTTTCAAAAAACCCCTCCAAAATGAAACTAATACCCTTGTAGTTCCTACAGTTCCCCTATCCCCCTAACCCTATATAAGCGTGTACAACAACTTTCTCGTCTGTCACAAACTATATACTATATATATAGTATATATATATATAATATATATAGCTATATATAATATATCGTTCCTTTGGTTCTCTTCTTCACCTTCCTCCTTTGCCCCAAGATTGGGGGTAAGGTGCTGTAGCAAGCATCGGGCAAAGAAGAAGCAGTAGGAGAACATGGACAACACCCGTCTCGACAAGAATGAAGCACACGCCCTTACCGCCGCCACTCTCTGCTACCCAAGTCATTACTATTAGTGAGAGCTTGTCACAGGACAGAAAATTCCACCCCTAGAACGCCCATCATGGACCTGCGAACGCGACCCTCCACTATGGTAAACGTCAATGTAAGGGCTTTATCCCTGCGCCCATTCTTTCGCAAAGGCGAGCCACAACCAAGCCCCCATAACAAACCCCCGCCATTCTCTCCTACAATCATTGCACCTTTATTTTCTCGCCTACTGCCAAAACTCCACATTTCTCTCGCTGTCACGACATTCGTTCACCGACTCAATCGACTTTCTCTTCGGTCTCCCAGCCGGTCGCGATTCGCCAACACACTCACCACTATTTAACATCCGCTTAACCAACCTACTTACTACATATACATCCTTTCCCCACATGACCAAACCAGTCTCAGACCATACTGTTCATCTTATTCACTCTTCATTTACCCCTTTTTCTCCCCCACACAACTCTCTAATATACGTTCATTCCTCATTCTTTCATCAATTCTTTCTCACCCTACACACGCCCTAGGATTTGTCCATCTGAACACATTGAACCTTTATGACTCGTAGTACTTCTTATTCCTACGACCACTAGTCTCCACTACCACTACACATAACAGGCAGGTAACAACCATACCCTCCACTGTAAGACCCCTAGCACACTCAAGACTTCGAGTCCCTTGGTATCGCTATCCACCCCACAGCGATTTACACCAATTGCGCACCAGCCACCTTCCACGTCCGCCACCTTCACCAACTTTCCTACTAACACTCGTGCACTCGTCCGCTCTTGCCCTTCTCATTCCAACAATACCCTAAATATTTAGAACTAGGACACTTGTTCATAGCGGTCACCATCTAACGTAACCTTCACACTGAGCCGAGTGCTCCCCACTTCCAACCATAACCTTCTGACTCTTATCCACGTTTACTTTCAAGCCCCTCCTTTCAACCACCTGCCAAATCTCTCTATGCAAGACCCTAGCCAATCCTCTCTCTTCCCAGATTCGCCACACAGAACAAAATCATCCGCACATATAAATAGGTAGGACCTACCATCACTGCAGACTCCATGTCCGACACCACCATTTCCGAAACACCAGTTTCCTGCCATCCCCACCTCAAATTGCTTTCATAACCCCCATCCAATACACAAATTCCGAATAATCAAGTGGGAATAACACAACCCTGTCTACTCCGCTATCTAATCCCAAACAATCATCCATTGATAAGCCATTTATTCCTGTACACGGCACGCGTTCATATCGTCGCACTACATACTTTTGAATGCCATTCAGAAGCCTACACCAACACCAAATATCATTAACATCTGGCAACATTTTCTTTCCCTATTAACTTAATCATACGCCTGTTGCAAATCCCATAAAAACCCTAAATACAATTTACTTTCTTCTTCGCGTCATTTGTCTCATCATTGTGGTGTTCAATTGTAAAGATTTATGATGCCACTATATTCCTCTACCGACTCCGCACACGCCACCCTTGTATGCCTCACCAAAATTCAGTCCCTCAGTTCACTCGACGCACTCTTTCGCACCACAACGATACACAGAATCATACCCTTCCCTACAACCACTCAGATAAACTTATCTCCCCCCTTAGCACTAAAAATCTCTCTACAGTTCCCTTCTTCTCCCGCTTACCTACACAAAGCAGTACCTCATTACACGCGGCACTCTCCAATCCAACTCCGCCTTTCGGAACTGCAATACCCCTCCCAATAAACGCTTTATTACCAACTTGTCCAAACATCCGAATCAATCACCTTCTCGCCTGACCCGCCACCTTCGAGCTCACTTCCATCATACCTCCATCACTTCCGATATCGTTCTATCGAACAATAACTGCCAGAATAGTTACACCCCAGTTCTTCAAGATCCTTTTCGATCGACTCGCTTACCCATCTCACCGTCCCTCCCTTGACTAGAGTGAAACCATGCATCCGCCAAATACTAACCCGCCTATCTATTCCAATCGTACTGCCACGCATGCAGCAAAGCCGCCCATGCGAACACGCCTCTTTGACAATGCGATTCCAACGTACGCTACACCATCAATCGATTAACTGTTAATATTTGTTCCGCAGACTCAAACATGTCGTTCTTTCCACGACGTGCCACGCGCCTGTCACCATCACAAGTTGTCATGCAGTTACCATCAACACCCAGCAACGCATACCCGTATCTCATTATATACGAAGCAAGTATTCCCACTTGACGGCATTTCATCATTACTTAACCTGCTACCTCCGCCGCTTCCTATACGAACGACGAGCCTAATGTCCTTGCACTCCTCATTCCATCCTCCTTTCCAACAGACGTTCACGCCCTGTTACCCTCTTAGCACTGGTTTTCTCCCTAATCGCGTATACGACCGCTTTTAGTATTTCTTTTTTCCCTGCCCGCTTATCATAATTCACCATGAGACACCACTTTCTGTTTGACATCAACTTCCCCATCACTTTGCAATATTATGCTAAACTTAAACCACGCTCGTCACAGCTCTGATACTCTGACCGCCTCGTTCACAACTGCTCCGCTTTCAATTCACCTTACTTTCAGTTCCCAGCCCCATTCGCCCCGTTACACATCTGTCATCTTTCAGCCGTTCCCTTAATTTAGGACTACTCCACGACACTGGTCCTTATGCGACTACTATTACGAATTGCTCATGCCCTCATTTGCCCCAGTATATTGCCTCTACGAAGTATCAACTGTGTCTCACATTCAACCGTGTTACTAGCGAGCGCTTGCTTACACATAATTCTGCCTCTTATTA